>MCJB01049094.1:47293-84235 GCA_002018475.1 Nicotiana obtusifolia | reverse complement strand
TACTAGATTGACCAATTTTTGATTTTCCCTTGCCCTTACCACCAAATATTTTTTTCCACGAAAAATCCATAGTAATTATAATTAAACTAATTAAAACAAACACAACAATATATTAAAAATTAAAGAGTTGGAACGAGGTTACCGGATTGAAGAACAACTTCTTGAAAATTGAATATTGTTGAAGACTTGAAGACTTTAATACTTCAATTCACCAACTTCACAATTTTTCACGAAATTGAAATAATAATATGAGCACATATGGAAATAATTAGAGAGAGATTGAAGGAGATTGAGAGATATTGAGAGAATTTGTGAGTTAAAAATAAAAGAATGGGGGGATATTTATAGGTGGGAATAGGTAAAAAATGTATTTATAAAAAGTTTGGGGTTAAATTAAAGTTTGGGGGCCAAAATGGCTATTTTTGGAACCCCAAACGGTCAAATTGAGGCTCCAACAACTACATTTTAAATCTGACCGTTGGGCCATTTTTAAATTTTTTTTTTTTTTTTTAAATTATAGCCGTTGGGCCCGGTCCAGGCCCGCCAGCCAGTCCCGGGCCTGCCGGGTTTTTTTTTTGGAACCGGCCCATCGCGGGCTTTACACCATTTGAGGCACGGTAGGGACCGGACCACAGGCCCGTTAGGCCCACCAAGACCGCGGGCCTGGGCCGGTCCACCGTAGGCCACAGCCTTATATATACTGCAACAACAATATACAATACATTACATACACATCTAAAAAGTATACTCTTTCATAATAGATACTATATTATGAAGTGCGCTTTTTTGATATGAAATGCATTGTATGAAAAGGTTTGGTGGCTATCTAGATTTAGAATATGTATTTATTCTCTATGTAAAAATACTATAATTACTCGATGAACGCCTAGTGGAATGGGGAGATTGCAAATATTAGCTAAAAGGAAAAATAATTATAAATATATTATGTATACCACTTTACGTATAAACTACATATTGGAATACAATCTATAATTGGTTTCTGATAGAATAATAATGAAAATGAATTAGAATGCTAGACAAATGTGTTGGAGATTTTTTAGGTAAGCAATTATGTTACCACTAATATAGGAAATCTCCTTATTTTTAGCTTTTTATTCATAGCAATTATCTTGAGTGTGGTATAAATAGAATAATATGTAAAAATATTAGTTGCATGATTTGTAATATCTAAATTAGTTATAATTTATAATATCAACTTTCTAAAAGGAGAAAAGGTACACACATAGAAAAACGACAACATTAGTGGATTCTACAAAGGCCCAGTCAAAAACCTGATTTTTGGCCCAATATTGTGAAATAGGTTTCGGCAATAGTTCGGAATCCTAAAAATGATGACCAACCAAGATACTGGCCCTTTCTAATTTGAGCGACACTCTACTCTATGTACTACAGTTATACAGTTATACTTCTATGATTTTGCCTTCTAGACAACTAATTCAGAACAATTATTCCCTTTAACCAAGTTCTAGCAATTGTCATCTACTGTATGTTTTGACGAACTCAAAATAAATTTTTATTTATGTACCTAACAAGTGCCTTCATTGTATTTTTCGAAGTGTAACGATCTGATCGGTCATTTTATGTAATTGCGCTTTATTTTTCCATTTCATGCTTCACACATGGGTGCTTATGGTTTTATGACTTGCGGGGTTGGTTAGTTTTGTTCCGGGAAGCTTTCGGGTTGATTGGGACCCTTTGATTCTTGGCTTAGAAATTTGAATTAGAAATATTGACCAAACTTTGACTTTTGTAATAACAACCCCGGAACTGTGTTTTTATGGCTCTGATAGCTTCATATTGTGATTTCAGACTTGGGCGTATACCCGAAATTGATTTTGAAAGTCCGTAGGTTTATTTATGTTGATTTGTCGAAATTTGGCAATTAGAAGTAGAGACTGTGGGTTGACTTTTAGCTATCGAGCTCGGAATTTGATTTTGGGACTTGAAATAGGTCCGTTATGGTATTCAGAACTTGTCTGCAAAATTTGGTGTCGTTTGGAGTTGATTGATAGGATTCTGACGTTTAGTCGTAACTTTAGAAATTTTTGAACTTTACTTTGAAATTCATACATAGTGTTCGATTCGTAGTTTTAGATGTTATTTTTGTGTTTTGATTGTGCGAACAAGTTCGTATGATGTTTTTAGACTTGTGTGAATGTTTGATTTGGAGCCCCTAGGTATCGGATGAGTTTCGAACATGTTCCAGAGTGTTTTGGACTGAAATTGATAAAAATCTGGTGTTTGTGCCTCTGTGTCACAATTGCAAACACCAGGGTTGCATTTGCGAGCTTAGCAAAGGGGCCTCAGGTGTCGCACTTGGCATCTCGCAATTGCGAAGTGGTTTGGGATTTTGGGTAGTTCGCATTTGCGACAAATATGTCGCTTTTGAGAGGGCAGCAGGGTTCGCAATTGCGAACCTATCTTCGTATTAGCGAAGAGCTTCCCATGCCTGTCAGTGCTGCATTGCGAGGTTTTCTTCGCAATTGTCCTCCCAATTGCGAGGGTTCACAATTGCAAACTCACATCGCAATTGCGATAATTGTAGCTGAACATATGGGTTGAAAGTCGGGATTTCATCTCTCATTCTCTCATTTTTTTAACCCTAGATTCGGTAGGAGGTGATTTGAAAAGAGGATTTTCACCCACAAACTTTGGGTAAGTGATCCTAATCTATTTTTAATCATATTCCATCAACATATCTTAGATTTTAACATCAAATCATGTGAATCAAAGTGCAAATTTGTGAAACTTTGTCAAGTTTTTGAAAAATAAGAAATTGAGTTTTGAGAGTTGATTTGGACTCGGATTTTGAAACTAATCACATATATAAACTCGTAGGGTCATGGATAATCAGAATCTACCATTGGACCCTGGTATTGACGGACCGGACCCGGGTTGACTTTTTGGGAAAAGTGTAAAGATCTTAGCTTTATTTATTGCAATTGATTTCCCTAGCATTGTTTGATGATATTAAGTCGATTTTGGTTAGATTAAGTCATGTGGAGGCGAATTTTAAGGAAAAGCTATTTTTGAGTATTGAATTGGCCAGGTCGAGGTAAGTGTCTTGCCTAATTTTGTGTGGGAGAACTACCCCTTAGGATTGGTATTGATTGACTCATTTGTGCTATGTGAAAGCCGTGTACGACAGGTGACGAGTGGGTATACGGGTTGTATGTGGTAATTGACCGGTTTAGGCTACTTAGACTTTTTCCATACTTTAATTGAATTGTAGTATCATGTTCTAAATTCTCATAGCGAATCTATTCTTGCTTGTGTTAGTCTATCCTTACATGTCTTAAATGATTTTGTTAACAATTGTTCCACATCATAATTGATTAAATTGCTCTCATGCATAGTTGATCTTGTTTCCTCTACTAATATTATATGTTATCTCTCTCATTGTTGATTATCATTATTTGAAGTTACGTGTTATCTCTCTCATTGTTGATTATCATTATTTGGAGTTATTTTTCATGTTATCCCTTCCCTTGTTGATTTTCATTATTTGAACTCATCATTACACGTTATCTCTTCCATTGTGAGTTATTCCTATTAAATAACGTGGTTATACGTTATCTCTCATCGTTGAGTTATTGGTGTTGAAGTTATGAAAGCCGTTATCACATTGAGGCAAAATTGTTATTGTTGAAACATCTTCCTTGTTGAGCATTTGACATTTATTCTTGTTGTTGATATTCTTGTATACGTTGTGGTGGAGCAGTGAGCTATTGTTGTGGAAACAATGATATTGTTTATTATTGTCAAGTTGTGATATATGGCAACTTGTGGTGTGAGTTGTTATTGTAATGTGATATTGACGCGCATGTGGCGGTATAAGGCTTGGGGTTAATGTGCATGCGACGGTATAAGGTGGGACTTATGTGCGTGCTGCTTGTAGGGGAACTACATGAAGCCACGCGGGGTCATAAGGTGGGCTAAAGTGCGTGTAGCTATTTCGGAAAAACTGTTTTCAAAACCTATTTCAAATGTAAGGCTCACGCGGCGATATAAGAAAATATTGTGATTGAAACTGAGAAATGTGAATACGAGGCGGTACCTCGGTTGCGATTCTTGATTTATACGAGGCGGTACCTCGGTGGTGATTCTTATTGTACACAAGGCGGTACCTCGTTGTGATTTTGTTGTTTATCTCATGTTGCAAAGAGTTTTGGCGGGAACGTTTCTTGTTGTTTTGTTCTTCCTTGTTCTAGCAGTTATTATCCGTATATGATCATTTTGATTCTCTTCAGTTGTTTCTTTTATGTTGTTTTCCATGTTTAATTTCCTGTAACGACCTAACCGGTTGTTTTGGAAATTTGCATTCCATTCAGCTATTTAAAGTCTTGAATAGCTTCGTATGATGTATTACGACTTGTGTGAAATTTTGGTTTTTAGGTAATTCGAAATTTATTTGGAAGAATGATTCTCAACTAGGAAGCTTTAAGTTGGAAGAATCGATCAAGTTTGACTTTTAGTACTTGACCTCGAATTAGAGTTTTGATGGTTCCGTTAGGTAAGGATGGTGATTTTGGACTTGGGCGCATGCCCTGATTTGCATTTGGATAATTATGGAAGGTTTCTGCACTATTTGGCGAAAGTTGAAAATTTGAAGGTTTGGAATGTTCATAAGTTTGATCGGGAGTTGACTTTGATAATATCGGGTTCATATTGTGGTTTCGGGGATTGAAATTTCTTCGTTATGTCATTTAGGGCTTGTGTGCAAAATTTGAGTCCATTCCGGGTTGATTTGATATGTTTCAGCATGAGTTTTGGAAGTTAAAAGTTCAAAAGTTCATTAAGTTCGATTTGAGGTGTGATTCGTGGTTTTGATGTTGTTATGCATGATTTGAGGCCTCGAGTAGGTCCATGTTATTTTTTGGGACTTGTTTGTTTATTCGAACGGGGTCCCGAGGGGCTCGGGTAAGTTTCAGACGTGGTTCAGATCATTTTTGTCTCATGTTACATTGCTAAAGAAGTGCTGGTTCTGGTGTTGTGCACCTGTGGTTGATTTTGTGCAGGTGCGGTAGTCGCAGAAGAGATAATGCGATTGCACCTACAAAAAGGGACTGAGTTTGGAGTCTCGCAGATGCAGAAATTGGGACGCATCTACGGTCTAGCAGAAGCAATGGTCTTCGATGCAGAAGTTAGCTAGAGCGCAGAAGCGTGTTTGGCTTTGCACATGCGATTGCGCATAAGCGGAAGGAGATCCACAGGTGCGAGGGGTCGATTGGCTAGTTTTTACCGCAGAAGCAAAAAGTTAGTCGCAGAAGCAGCTGGGTTGTCGCAGATGCGACGATGCCTGGGCCGAAGCTATATATTGAGGGCTTGGCTATTTTATTCACATTTTTTGTTAGGAAGCTTGAATTTGGGCGATTTTGGAAGCGATTTTCAGCACATGGATTGGGGTAAGTATTCTATACTCAATTTTGATTATATTTCGTGAATCTATCTTCGTTTTTGGCATTTGGATTATGAATTTCAAAGAGAAATTTGAGGGTTTTGTCAAAAATTCACTTTGAACATCAATTTGGAGTCGGATTTGAGTGAAATTAGTATGGTTGGACTCATAATTGAATGGTTTATCAAATTTTATGAGTTTTGTCAGGTTCCGAGGTGCGGGCACGAGTTTGATTTTTTGGTTGACTTAGGACTTTTGGTTAAAGATTTAACATTCATTGATTGGTTTTGTTTCCCTTGTCATTATTTGATGTTTTTGAGTTGCTTTTGGCTAGTTTCGAGCCGTTCGGAGGTTGATACACGCAGGATGGAGTTTCTAAAGTATTGTTCGGCCTGCTCGGTATTGGATTTTCTTGTTCGAGGTAAGTAACATATCTAATCTTGGATTTGAGGGTATTTAACCCTGGGAACTGTGTTGTAAGAGGTGTGTTAAGGTGACGCATATGCTAGGTGACGAACGTGTGGTCATGCACCGAGGAAATCATGATTTTAGTCGACTATTAGACTATGACCGGACTTGTTTTGTTGTTATTTCCTCTTACCTCCATGTTCTCCCTACTTGTTGCATTATATGAGTTGTGAATTATGTTAGAAATCATGTTTAGGCTATAGGCTTGAGAGTCACCATGTTCATTACAGGCCAGATTAGCTTTATATTAGTACTTGGGCCAGATCCGCCCCTTCGAAGTCTGCCATACCAGCAGTGAGCTTAGGTACCAATGAGTACGAGTGCCGAGTGCGAGTGCGAGTGCTGAGTGATTGGGAGGTGCTGAGTTATTGAGAGTGTTGAGTGATTGGGAGGTGCTGAGTGATTAAGCGTGCCGAGTGAGGTTGAATACTCCGAGAGCATGAGCATATGAGTTTATCATTGTGGTGCATTACATTTGACATGCATACTTGGCATGTAGACATAGAGATGCATTCCCTCATGCTATACGGTATTGTGACATTTATACTTCTCATGCACATTGACATGTAGGCATAAAGATGTACTTTCCTCATGTTGTCTGATAATGGAGCATCTTAACTGCTGCTGCAAGTTTTTGGGAAAAATCACAGTTTTTCTGACATATTCACATTTTGGTGACTTCGGTGAAAGATTTGGGTTTTACTGTTATACCTGAAAAGCATACCTATCTTTCGTAATTATGAACGAGCTGAGCATCATATCTTTGAGTATTACTTGTACTATTTTCTTTATATTGTTAGAGTTGTCCTTGGCTGTTGGTGTTGGACTTTTAACGTTGTCCAAGGTCGTCACTACTTTCAACCTAAGGTTAGGTTTGCTACTTATTGAGTACATGGGGTCGGTTGTACTCGTACTATACTTCTGCATCTTGCGTGCATATTTTGGAGCTAATGTTGCTGTGTATGCGGGAGGTGGCATTAAAGATATGCCTCTATCTGGTTGTAGCTGCCTCTTGTTCATGATAGCTTTAGATTTATAAAACTCTGTTTATATATATTTCGGATAGATGATGTATTAATTTTATACCAGCTTTGTAAACTCTAATCTTAGAAGCTCATGATTTGTACTACCAATTCTTGGGGATTCTTTGTATAAAAGTTCAGTTATATTATCATTATTTCTCTCAGTGGATATCATATGAAATCGAATTATTGTTAAATTGTCTTACCTAGCAGATTGGGTTAGGTACCATCACGACTAGTTGGATTTTGGGTCGTGACAAGTTATTATCAGAGCTCTAGGTTCATAGGTTCTACGAGTCATGAGCAAGTGTCTGGTAGAATCTTGCGGATCAGTATGATAACGTCCATACCTATCTTCGAGAGGCGACAAGGCATTTAGGATAAACTTCCCATCTTTCTTTCCTTATCGTGCGACATTGATTCAGCTTGAAGCGTATCTCTCTGAATTCCTTCTACTCACTCGTATCCGTATATGAGCTTTTGGTATCAGCTGTACAATGATGGCTTGAGATAAAATGGATGAGGTGTGAGATGTGTTTTCCGTGTTTGGGTTATGGTCCAATCTGGAGGACTTGAGGCCAGGATTAGACCACAGCTTGTGCTCGGTATTTTCAATTATGAGCATGTGCTTTGTTTCTTATATGTCCGATAGTATCCCTAGGAGCGGGGTTTTTAGCTCAGTGAATGGTTGGATGATTACATGATGAGTATGATGCGACTGCGGGGTGTGTTCAGATGACTTTGATGTGACGAAGAGGGTTGCTTGGAGTGCGAACAGAACTATTGGGTGCTTGATTTCTATGATGTGTTGTGCAGTCTTGAGTTATGAGTATTTCAATGGATTCTTTCATGTTGTTCATTTGTGAAACGAAGTAGATTCTCATGTCTTGTTGGTGAGTTCAGACTCAGGGAGATTAAGTAATTCCGTAGTAGTTATGGCTGTGAAAGGGTATAGAGAGATGTCAAATTGAATCTATGCATGTGGGCTGTCACCTTCGGGGTAATCTACAGATGTGTGATCCTTATGATGTTATGTGAAGGGTTTCTTTTCTACCAGTGGGTTATATGTGTTGCGATTTGAGTTTGGATCGGTTGAGAAAGTTGACCTGATTGTCACGAGGATGAATGCGGGCTTAGCGGATGAATTGAGGTATTTTATGGGTTGTGTTGCAGGAGCTTGTGAAGGATTAAGCTGAATCTCACTACGCGATTATGGCAGTAATAGAGTATGGGTATTGTGAGTTATCGGGTATTTTGTTTCTATAGTTTTGAGCCAAGTGGGGGAGTTTGCCATCGGCAATTTGATTGCATGATTATGTGTTGTATTGGTTTTGGTCTAAGGCATACTTATGGGTCAGTTATGACTCGTAGAGATTGGTTTTTGAGGATGACTTGAGTAAGGAATTTTTGGATGCATGATGTATTACCCCTTATGGATATATGTGAGTCTTGAAAATGGTCTAGGGTTACTGTTCGTGATGGATGTAATGTACCAAGAAAAGGATCCACTCGGTTGCTTAGAGGTGTGGATTACTTCTTTGGGTGTTGTTGTGCTAATGGGGCACAGGCCGTTCGGCCCGTTTGGTCGGTGCAATTAAGATTTGAGCAGAGTGGATGACTCTCGAGAAGGTTCTAATGGATTCAAGATTTTTATGTGGCAATTGAGAATTTTCCGGACTTGTATATGGCTAGAATATGAGATTTGCATCGGATGGTGTCGGGACTTGCGGTATTTCTGTATCACTGTGGATTCTACATTTCGGTATCAGGAAGGTCAAGGAAACAATTTTAGATTCACATAAGGTCTTTTTAGAATGGGTGTTTCGGTTGTGGTACTTTTGGGGTGCTTAAGAGGGAATACAGCGGCTTATGGGTCTTAGAGCGGTGTGGTTTTATGATTAGGATCTCGTGTGGTGAGCTTTGGGTAAGGATCGTGGTATTTTGGCAAAGAGAAGTGTCGACTTGAAGGTAATTCGGAAGGAACTCGGAGAAAAAGGATATGGTAGTAGGTTGGATCAACACGGTAATAGATATGATCGGTTCTTTTGGTACTTATGATGTGATGAGTCTCTACAAGTGTTTTGTGGAAATACTATTGGGTTTCGCAACCTGCATGTCTTGGTTGAGTTAGAGAGATTCCATTCTGATGGCTTGGTTATGTGCAAATGGGTTACGAAAAGTTATTGATGGTTTCTACCACGGTTTGAGATGGATATTTCCTGCCGGCGTGAGGAGTATGTTATGTATTGTGATTTTTCTCCTGGATGGGATCAAATGGAAGGTTTCTGACTGATCGAGTATGTATTATGCTGGTGAATCAGAATTGATTATGAGATTCTCGTGCTTTTCATATGATGGCATGATAGACGTGGTGTGTTGTGGGTTTGAGATTTGCATGTGCAAGGTCACGATTCAGTTTTGTAGGGAAGGTCATGAATTCATAGACAACATGGACGGTTTCAGATGACTAGATGAATGCTATTACTACTTGGTGTTTCATGAGAAGGATGCGCATTTCAGAAGGCGCACTGTGTTTTGACTTACGAATGCTTCATTGGTATTGCGGTACTCGCCTGGTTGATAAAGTACTGATGTTCAGAATTGCTATGTGGCATGGAAGAATTATGGAAGTATTTCTCATAAGATAATTGTGTATGGGAAATGTGTTAGCCATTCGAGTGGTGGAGTTGGAATCAGCTATAGTGATTCGTGTGTTCTATGAATTTGGAGACTGGGAGTTCTCAGAAGCAAATTGTTTCGTGGTTGTGGACTGTGAAGATGTGGCCAAAGTTAGCCAAATGGTAGTATGTATTATGGTTAGATCACTCTGGATTTTAGGAGGGCTATTTACCCATTTGGGGATGACCAGAGTGGATTTAGGGGCGCAATGAGGATGTGTATTCTACACCGGGCCGAATTTGTTGACTTAGAACTAGTAGTGTTGAGGGGTGAGTCACTCGGTTAGAGTTGAACTTGTTCGTGCTCTGATATGTTCTATGTGTTACTCTTCTATGTTACGAGGGGTGGTGATTCGTTGGTTAGGTACACACATGCTACAGTTCTGATTGGGCCTTATGGCGGAATTTGAGCGAGATGGTGATTGGGGGTGTGGAATGATTGATTGTATCTTGGTTATTGTCTTTCCAGGATGTGGTATATTGTGTTATTTGCTTCTCCGTGGTTATGGTCATGCACTTCGTGTACTTAATATCGAATTACGTGTGGTTGTTGATTTTGAGCAATGTGACTTGAGGTATTTTATAGGACCAGTGTATGGATGGGGTCACGCATTGCCACAGACTTATGTTGGGATATGATCCCTTGCGTTAGATTCGTGTGTCTTAATTTTACTATGTATGATGGGTTCATAGAATTATGGTTGTGGTGGTACTTGTTGAGCTTGCAGACGGTTCTCTGACTTGAGTAATTTTCCATGTTTGGGTTCGTTCATTTGAATTGTTATTTATTGGTGCACGGTTTGTGGCTTTAGGTTGTGTTAGTGTGGCATGTCAATAGAATGGCTGTGTTTGATGAGATGACGCCATTGGACCTAGAATGGGTACTATCAAATTTGATTACAGTATGTATAGAGGAATAATATCAGAAATTGGCTTAGGATTTGGCTTTGGTTCTTGTCGGACGAGAGAGAGCTCCATGACTTGTTGATCTGATGAGTGGTTATGAGTTTCTGCGTGTTTCTATCATCATCGGCAGAGTATGAAGGTTTTGAACGAGGTTTTATTTGATATGAGGTTTATTACTGGTATTGGCTTTGTTTTGAACAACTACTGTGATCGGGAATTATTGCTACGTGTATGCAAGTTATGTGGTATATCATGTGATTACATCTTGGGTTATGGATATGACTTGATACAGGTTGTTTAGACTTATACAACGTGTAGGTGCGAGATTCGGATCTTGTAAGGAATTCTGAATGTTGAAAATTGGATTTTAAGGCTTACGGACTAAGGTTAAATTAATGATCTTCAGTTATGTTGTGTTATCAGGCTTACATGGATTGGGGTGACGTAGGATCACCCCCGGGTATGTGCATGGTAAGGTCGGTTTTGGAACCACTCTTGGCACGTTCGAGGACGAACTTATATTTAAGTGGGAGAGAATGTAACAACCCGACCGGTCGTTTTGGGCATTTGCATTCCGTTCAACTATTTGAAGTCTTGAGTAGCTTTGTATGATGTATTATGACTTGTATGAATCGTCGGTTTTGGTTTCAGGTAATTCGGAATTTATTTCGAAGAATGATTCTCAACTAGGAAGCTTTAAGTATGAATTGTTGACCAAGTTTGACTTTTTAGTACTTGACCTTGGATCGGAGTTTTAATAGTTCCGTTAGGTACAAATGGTGCGTATGCCCGAATTTGCATCTGGATAATTCTGGAAGGTTTCGGCACTATTTGTCAAAAGTAGGAAATTTGAAGGTTTGGAATGTTCATAAGTTTGACCTGGAGTTGATTTTGATAACATCGGATTCGGATTGTGGTTTCGGGAATTGAAATAGCTTCGTTATGTCATTTGGGGCTTGTGTGCAAAATTTGAGTTCATTCTGGGTTGATTTGATATGTTTCGGCACAAATTTTGGAAGTTGAAAGTTCAAAAGTTCATTTAGTTCTATTTGAGGTGCGATTCATGGTTTCGATGTTGTTATGCGTGATTTGAGGCCTTGAGTTAGGTCCATGTTATATTTGGGACATGTGTGATTTTCACCAACATGGATTAGGGTAAGTGTTCCGTGCTCAGTTTTGATTATATTTCGTGAATCTATCTTCATTTTTGGCATTTGGATTATGAATTTCAAAGAGAAATTGGGGCTTTTGTCAAAAACATCATAAAGTGAAATTTTGAGTTTTGTACATCAATTCGGAGTCATATTTGAGTGAAACTAGTATGGTTGGACTCGTAATTGAATGAGTTGTCGAATTTCGTGAGTTTTGTCAGGTTCCGAGGTGCGAGCCCGAGTTTGACTGTTTGGTTGACTTTGGGATTTTGGTTAAAGATTTAACCTTTATCAATTGGGTTTGTTTCTCTTAGCATTATTTGATGTTTTTGAGTTGCTTTTGGTTAGTTTCGAGCCGTTCAGAGGTTAATACGCGGGGATGGTGTTTCTAGAGTATTGTTCGGCCTGCTCGGTATTGGATTTGGCTTGTTCGAGGTAAGTAACATATCTAAACTTGGATTTGAGGGTATTTAACCTTGGGAACTATGTTATAAGAGGTGTATTAAGGTGACGCACATGCTAGGTCACGAGCGTGTGGGCGTGCACTGAGGAAATCATGATTTTTTAGTCGACTATTAAACAATGACCGAACTTTTTTTGCAGTTATATCCTGTTACCTCCATGTTCTCCCTACTCGTTTGATTATATGAGCCTGTGAATCATGTTAGAAATCATGTTTAGGCTATAGGCTTACTCTGTTGAGACTCAGCGAGATCATTTCTGCTGTTGAGTTATTTGCTTACATTGCAATTACACATTCATTCATTCACATATCATATCTCTGTCTTTGTTATCAATTGTTGTCACATCATGTTGTCATTGTTTGGGCTGAGTGGCATGAGATTTGTGAGCTCGAGAGACTAGAGAAATTGTTGACTGAGTGAGGCCGGGGGCCTGATTGTCAGTGATGATTATGGGATCGGGCTGCACGCCGTAGCATGCCATATTGGCTTTATATATCATTATTATTATTACTATATGGATCGGGCTGCATGTCATAGTGGGCCTTATAGACTTTATTATTATGGGATTGGGCTGCTTGCCGCAACAGGACAGATTAGCTTTATATTAGTACTTGGGCCGAATCCGTCCCTCCGAAGTCTGCCATACCAGCAGTGAGCTCAGGTACCGATGAGTGTGAGTGCTGAGTGCGAGTGCCGAGTGATTGGGAGGTGCTGAGTGATTGAGAGTGTTGAGTGATTGGGAGGTGCTGTGTGATTAAGCGTGCTGAGTGAGGTTGAATACTCCGAGAGCAAGAGCATGTGAGTTTATCATTGTGGTGCATTACATTTGACATGCATACTTGGCATGTAGGCATAGAGATGCATTTCCTCATGCTATACGGTATTGTGACATTTATGACTTCTCATACATATTGACATGTAGGAATTGAGATGTACTTTACTCATGTTGTCTGATAATGGAGCATCTTATCTGTTGTTGTAAGTTTTTAGGCAGTTTTTCTGACATATTCACATTTTGGTGACTTCGGTGAAAAATTTGGATTTTATTGTTATACCTGAAAAGCATGCCTGTTTTCTGTAACTATGAACGAGCTGAACATCATATCTTTGAGTATTACTTGTACTGTTTTCATTATATTGTTACGAGTTATTCTTGGTTGTTGGTGTTGGACTCTGACCATTGTCCAAGCTGTCACTGCTTTCAACCTAAGGTTAGGTTTGTTACTTATTGAGTACATGAAGTCAGTTGTACTCATATTACACTTTTGCACCTTGCGTGCAGATTTTGAAGCTGATGTTGCTGTGTATGGCGGTAGTGGCATTGAAGATGTTCCTGCGTTCCGGTTATAGCTGCCTCTTGTTCATGGTAGCTTTAGATTTATAAAAATCTGCTTATGTACATTTCAAACAGATGATGTATTTATTTCATACCAGCTTTGTAAACTCTAAATCTTAGAAGTTCATGATTTGTACTACCAGTCCTTGGGGATTCTTTGCATAAAAGTTCAGTTATATTGTCATTATTTCTCTCAGTGGATCTCATCTGAAATTGAATTATTGTTAAATTGGCTTACCTAGAGGGTTGGGTTAGGTGCCATCACGACTAGTTGGATTTTGGCTCGTGACATTTCCGGTATTAGTTCATGCTATTATCTTGTTTCGTATCAGTTATTTCTCCGCTTTTCATTATTTATCCTTATTATGTTTTCATACTTTTTATTATATCCTAGTAGGTGTCTTGACCTGACCTCGTCACTACTCTACCGAGGTTAGGCTTGATACTTACTCGGTACCATTTTGGTGTGCTCATACTATGCTTCTGCACAATTTTTGGGCAGATCCAGGTATGTCTGCCCATGCCGGACGCTAGAGTTGATTTGAGTTACTGCTTTGGAGACTTCAAGGTATACCTGCTCCACGTCTGCAAGCCTCGGAGTCACCTTCCTTGTTCTTATTTACTATTTTATTTTCTTTCAGACAATGATGTACTGGACACTTAGCTTACTTTGTAGAGCTTATGACTCTGTTCCACCATTCTTGGGGAGTGTATTGTTGCGATTCTATTTTTCGGAAGTTTATATGAGTTATTCAGATTGGTTATTAGTATTTTGTTAATCATATATGTTCAGTTGTTATCAAATGTTAGGCTTACCTAGTCATAGAGACTAGGTGTCATCACGACATCCTAGAGGAAAATTAGGATCGTGACAAGTTGGTATTAGAGCTCTAGGTTCATTAGATGTTACGAGTCATAAGCAGGTTTAGTTGTGTCTTGTAGATCGGTATGGAGACGTCTGTACTTATCTTCGAGAGGCTACAGAACTATTTGGAAAACTTCACTTCTTTGATTCCTTATCGTGCGAATTGGTTGACTTCGAAACTGAATCTTTGACTTTCTATTCTCTCATAGATGGTGAGGTCATGCACTACTGGATAGATGATCAGACACCCGCGTCCCCTGCTAGAGCCGCGAGAGTGTGGGGCCGGGGCAGAGGCCGAAGAGGGGCACGTGATGGAGCCAGAGCACCTGCCCGAGCTGCGATAGAGGAGCCACCGGTAGCTCCAGTTGGGGTACGGCACTCAAGGCGTCTGTTGCTGCCCCAGTACTTCAGAAGACCCTCGCACAGTTCTTGAGCATGTTCGTTACCTTAGCTCAGGCGGGGTTGATTCCACTTGCACCAAACACATCTCAGGCTAGGGGAGGAGCTCAGACTCTCGCGGACCGTACCCTAGAGCAGTGGGTCCAAGTTGATCAAGTTCTAGAGGTTATACCAGTACAACCTGTTGTTCCAGTTCAGCCAGTGGTTATGGCAGCAGCATCTGAGGAGGAGCAGCTTAGACTTGAGAAGTTCAAGAAGTATCACCCTCTTACTTTCAATGGTTTGGCTTCAGCGGATGCACATGATTTTCTTGAAGAGTGCATTGTATTCCCCGTACCATGGGTATTGTGGAGACGAGTGAGGTTGCTTTTGCTACATTCTAACTGTTAGGAGCAGCATATCAGTGGTGGCGAGTGTACGAGGACGGTAGCCAAGCTGATGCAGCTTCACTTATATGGAATCGATTTTTAGAGTTATTCTTGAGGGAGTTCGTTCTGTAGACCCTTCGGGATGCATGGCGCTTAGAGTTTGAGCAGTTGCGCCAGGGTACTATGATAGTCCAGGCATGCACCTGCCTTGGTTTCTACAGTCTGAGAGCAAGTCTGTAAATTTATCGAGGGTCTCAACTATGGTAATGGGTTCGACATGGCTCGAGAGTTGGATATAGATACACCATATCAGCAAGTGGTAGAGATTTCACGGAGGTTGGAGGGTATGCGGGGTCATGAAAGAGAGGACAGGGAGGCCAAGAGGCCTCGAGGTACTGGAGGATTTAGTGGTGGCCATGTTGCAGCTACAGCCTGTCATGGTAGGATATATGTGAGTCATCTAGTTCACTCAACACTTCCAGCTTCTAGTGGTGCTCCGGTTATTCCGAGGTCTCAAGTTGCACACTTTGCTCAGCCACTTTCTAGTGCACCTCTTGCACGGGGTGATTTCATCGATCAGTCCAGCCGACCAGGCCCGAGCCGGTTCCAGCAGCCACGCCCACACAAAGCTTTCTTTGAGTGTGGTGATACCCGTCACATGGTTAGAGATTGCCCCCTCATGAGGGGTGCACCTCCCTACTCTACTCAAGCTCCACAGATTCAGTCAGGTCCACAGATTTCTCAAGCCATGATTACTGCCCTAGTTGCTGCTCCACCCGCGCAGCCAGCTAGGGGTGAAACACAGCCGAGTAGAGGTCGCCCTAGAGGGGGAGGCCATGCCCGATTCTATGCTTTTCCAGGTAAGACAGAGGCAATTTCTTCAAACTCAGTCACTACAGGTATAGCTCCGGTTTTCCATAGAGATGCATCGGTCTTATTTGATCCGGGATCCACTTATTCATACGCGTCATCTTACTTTGCTCCGTATTTGAATATATCTCGTGACTCCTTGAGTTCTCCTATTTATGTGTCCATGCCTGTGGGAATTTCTATTATTATGGATCGTATGTATCGATCATGTTTAGTTGTTATTAGTGGTTTTGAGATCGCAGTTGATTTATGTTACTTAGTACGGTAGACTTTTATGTTATCTTGGGCGTGTACTAGTTGTCACCCTAGCATGTTATTCTGGATTATCACGCTAAGACTGTGACGCTGGCTATTCCTGGTTTACCACGATTAGAGTGGAGGAGTGTTTTGGATTATGTTCCTAGTAGGGTTGTGTCATTTCTAAAAGCTCGACGGATGATTGAGAAGAGGTGTGATGCTTATTTAGCCTTTGTGAGAGATGTCAGTGCTGATACTCCTACCGTTGAGTCAGTTCCAGTAGTGAGAGACTTTCCAGATGAATTTCCAGCGAATCTTCCAGGCATGCCGCCCGATAGGGATATCGATTTTAGTATTGAATTGTTGCTGGGCACTCAACCCATTTCTATTCCACCATATCGTATGGCCCTAGTAGAGTTAAAAGAGTTAAAGGAGCAGTTGTAAGAGTTGCTCGATAAGGGTTTCATTCGGCCTAGTGCGTTGCCTTGGGGTGCTCCAGTCTTGTTTGTGAAGAAAATGGATGGTTTTATGCGCATGTCATTGATTATCGGCAGCTGAACAAGGTTACAGTGAAGAACAGGTATCCATGCATTGATGACTTATTTGATTAGCTATAGGATGCCAGAGTGTTCTCAAAATTGATTTGCGGTCAGGTTATCACCAGCTAAAGATTCGGGATCTCCGAAGACTGCCTTTAAGACTCGGTATGAACACTACGAATTCCGTGTGATGTCATTTGGGCTGACCAACACCCCAGTAGCATTTATGCACCTGATGAACAGTGTATTCCAGCCTTATCTTGATTCATTCGTCATTATGTTTATTGACGACATCTTAGTGTACTCCCGTAGTAGGGAAGATCATGAGCAGCACTTGAGGATTGTGCTCTAAACCTTGAGGGATAAGAAGGTATGCAAATTTCTCAAAGTGTGAATTCTAGCTTGATTCGGTGGTGTTTTTGGGTCATGTGGTGTCGATTGAGGGGATCAAGGTAGATCCGAAGAAGATTGAAGCAGTGCAGAGTTGGCCCAGACCATCTTCAGCTCCTGAGATCCGAAGTTTCCTTGCTTTGGCCGGGGATTATCGTCATCTCGTAGAGGGTTTCTCATCTATTGCTGCACCTATGACCAGATTGACCCAGAAAGGTGCTCCTTTCAGATGATCCGAGGAGTTTTAGGCGAGCTTTCAAAAGCTAACGACTGCTTCGACTACAGCCCCAGTGTTGATGTTGCCTACAGGCTCGAGGTTTTATACTATGTAGTGTGATGCATCACGAGTTGGCCTTGGCCCGGTGTTGATGCAAGATAGTAATATGATTGCCTATGCGTCTCGCCAGTTGAAGACCCATGAGAAGAATTATCCGGTCCACGACTTGGAGTTGACAGCCATTACTTATGCATTAAAGATCTGACGGTATTATTTCTACGGTGTCTTGTGAGGTCTTTTCCGACCACCAGAGTCTACAGCATATGTTCAAACAGAATGATCTTAACATGCAGAAGTGAAGGTGGTTAGATTTGCTTAAGGACCATGATGTTGCCATTCTATATCATCCCTGGAGGGCCAATGTGGTGGCCGATGGCTTGAGTGGAAGGCAGAGAGTTTGGGTAGTTTAGCATATCTACCGGCAGCAGAGAGGCCTTTAGCATTGGATGTTCAGGCCTTAGCCAACCAGTTTGTTAGATTGGATGTTTTGAAGCCCAGTCGAGTTCTTTCCTACATGGTTTCTCGGTCTTCTCTATATGATCGTATCAGAGAGTGTCAGTATGACGACCCCTATTTGCTTGTCCTCAAGGACACCATTCAGCACGGAAATGCCAAGGAGGTTACTATTGGAGATGACGCTATGTTGCGGATGCATGGTCAGTTATGTGTGCCCATTGTGGATGGTTTGCGTGAGTTGATTCTTCAGTAGGCCCACAGTTCATGATACTCCATTAACCCGGGTGCCATTAAGATCTATCAGGACTTGAGGCAGCACTATTGGTGGAGTAGGATGAAGAAAGACATAGTGGAGTATGTAGCTCGGTGCAAATTATCAGCATGTGAAGTATGAGCATCAACGGCCGGGTGGTTTGCTTCAGCGACTTGAGATTCCTGAGTGGAAATGGGAGCATATCACTATGGATTTCGTTGTTGGGCTCCCACGGACTCAGAAGAAATTTGATGCGGTATGGGTGATTGTGGACAGGTTGACCAAGTTGGCTCATTTCATTCCGATAATGACTACCTATTCTTCAGAGCAGTTGGCTCGGGTTTATATCCGTGAGATTGTCCGACATCATGGCCTACCGGTATCCCTCATCTCTAGCCGGGGTACATAGTTCCCATCGCTTTTCTGGAGAGCTGTACAATGTGATCTAGGCCCACGAGTTGAGTTAAGTACATCATTTCATCCTTAGACAGACGGACAATCCAAGCGCACTATTCAGATATTAGAGGATATGCTTCGTGCCTGCGTTATGGATTTCAGGGGCTCTTGAGATCAATTCTTTCCACTTGTAGAGTTTGCCTACAACAACAACTACCAATCGAATATTCAAATGGTTCCTTATGAGGCACTATATGGGAGACGGTGTCGTTCTCCAGTTGAGTGGTTTGAGCCGGGAGAGGCTAAGTTATTAGGCACAGATTTGGTTTGAGATGCTTTGGAGTAGGTCAAGATGATCCAAGATTAGCTTCGTACAACCTAATCTAGGCAGAAGAGTTATGCAGATCGGAAGGTTCGTGATGTTGCATTCGTGGTTGGAGAGTGAATCTTGCTTCGTGTTTCACCCATGAACGGTGTGATGAGGTTCGGGAAGAAGGGAAAGTTGAGCCCTAAGTATATCAAATCTTATGAGATTCTTGAGAGGATTGGTGAGGTGGCTTACAAGCTTGCATTGCGACCTAATTTATATGCGGTTCATCCGGTGTACCATGTCTCTATGCTCTGGAAGTATTATGGTGATCCTTTTCATGTTCTAAACTACAGCACAGTCCAACTGGACAAGGATTTGACTTATATTGAGGAGCATGTGGCTATCTTGGACAGACAGGTCCGGAAGTTGAGTTCAAAGAATATTGCTTCAGTGAAGGTTCAATGAAAGGGTTATCTGGTCGAGGAGGAAACCTGGGAGACCGAACACGACATGCGTAGTCGTTATCCTCATCTATTCACCACTTCAGGTATGTCCTTATGCACGTTCGAGGACGAACGTTTGTTTTGAGAGAGGAAGAATATAACGACCTGATCGGTCATTTTGTGTAATTGCGCCCCATTTCCCTTTTCATGCTTCACACATGTGTGTTTATGATTTTATGTCTTGCGAGGATAGTTAGTTTCATTTTAGGAAGCGTTCGGGATCATTTGGACCCTTTGATTCTTGACTTAGAAGTTTAAACTAGAAATGTTGACCAAACTTTAACTTTTGTTATAATGACCCCGGAACTTTGTTTTCATGGCTCTGATAGCTTCGTATCGTGATTTCGGACTTCGGCGTATGCCTGAAATTGATTTTGGAAGTTCGTAGGTTGATTTATGTTGATTTGCTGAAATTTGGCAATTGGAATTAGAAAAGTTTTACATAGGTTGACTTTTAGCTATCAAGCTCGAAATTTGATTATGGGACTTGGAATAGGTCCATTGTGGTATTTAGAACTTATATGCAAAATTTGGTGTCGTTTGGAGTTAATTTGATAGGATTTGGACATTTAGTTGTAACTTTAGAAATTGTTGAGCTTTACTTTGAAATTCATGTGTTTTAGTGTTTGATTCGTAGTTTTAGATGTTATTTTTGTGTTTTGATCGCGCGAGTGAGTTCGTATGATATTTTTAGACTTGTGTGGATGTTTGGTTTGGAGCCCCGAGGGCTCGGATGAGTTTCGGACATGTTTCAGAGTGTTTTGGACTGAAATTAGCAAAAATCTGGTGTCCGTGCCTCTGGTGTCGCAAGTCACATTTGCGAGCTTAGCATGGGGCCTCATGTGTCGCAATTGTGATGCCAAGCTCGCAATTGCGAAGTGGTTTGGGATTTTGAATAGTTCACATTTGCGACAAATATGTCGCTTTTGCAAGGGCAGCAGGGTTCGCAATTCGCATTGTGAAGAGCTCCCATGCCTGTCAGTGCCGCAATTGCGAGATTTTCTTCGCAATTGTGAGGGTTCGCAATTGCGATAACTGCAGCTAAACATAAAGGCTGAAAGTCGGGATTTTATCTCTCATTCTCTCATTTTTGAACCCTAGACTCAGTAGGAGGCGATTTGGAGAGGGAATTTTTACCTACAAACTTTGGGTATATGATCCTAATCTATTTCTAATCATATTCCATTAATATATCTTAGATTTTAACATCAAATCATGTGAATCAAAGTGAAAATTTGTGAAACTTGTCAAGTTCTTGAAAAATAAGAAATTGAGTTTTGAGAGTCGATTTGGACTCAATTTTTGAAACTAATCACACATATGAACTCATGGTGTCATGGGTAGTCAGAATCTATCATTGGACCGGGGTTTTGACCGTGCGAGCCCTAAGTTTACTTTTGTTGACTTTTTGGGAAAAGCGTAAAGATCTTAGCTTTATCTATTGTAATTGATTTCCCTAATATTGTTTGATGATATTAAGTCGATTTTGTTATATTTGAGCTGTGTGGAGGCAGATTTTAAGGGAAAAGCTATTTTCGATTGTTGAATTAGCCTAGTTGAGGAAATTGTCTGACCTTTGTGTGGGGGAACCACCCCTTAGGATTGGTATTGATGGATTCATTTGAGCTCTGTGAAAGCCGTGTACACAAGATGACGAGTGGGTACACGGGTTGTATGTGGTAATTGACTGGTTTAGGCTACTTAGACTCTTTCCATACTTTAATCGAATTGTAGTATCATATTCAAAATTCTCATAGTGAATCTATTCTTACTTGCGTTAGTCTATCCTTACATGCCTTAAATGATTTCGTTAACACTTGTTCCACGTTCTAATTGATTAAATTTCTCTCATGCTTAGTTGATCTTGTTGCCTCTGCTAAAGTTACATGTTATCTCTCTCATTGTTGATTATCATTATTGAAAGTTATTGTTCGTGTTATCTCTCTCATTGTTGATTACCATTATTTGGAGTTATTGTTCATGTTAACCCTTCCTTTGTTGATTTTCATTATTTGAAGTCATTGTTACACGTTATCTCTTCCATTGTGAGTTATTCTTATTTAATAACATGGTTATACATTATCTTTCATCGCTAAGTTATTGGTGTTGAAGTTGTGAAAGCCGTTATCATGTTGAGGCAAAATTGTTATTGTTGAAACATCTTCCTTGTTGAGTATTTGACATTCATTGTTGTTGTTGATATTCTTGTACACATTGGGTGGAGCCGTGGGCTATTGTTGCGGAAATATTGATATTGTTGATTATTGGCAAGTTGTGATATATGGCCACTTGTTGTGTGAGTTATTGTTGTAATGTGATATTGAAGCGCATGCGGCGGTATAATTGGGGTTAATGTGCATGCGACAGTATAAGGTGGGACTTAGGTGCGTGTTATTTGTAGGGGAACTAAGTGTAGCCACGCGGCGTCATATGGTGGTCTAAAGTGGTGTAGCTATTTCGGAAAAACTGTTTTCAAAACCTATTTCAAATGTAAGGCTCACGCGGCGGTATAAGGAAAGATTGTGATTGAAATTGAGTAATGTGAATATGAGACGGTACCTCGGTTGTGATTCTTGGATTATATGAGGCGGTACCTCAGTGGTGATTCATATTGTACACGAGGCGGTACCTCGTTGTGATTTTAGTGTTTATCTCATGTTGCAAAGAGTTTTGACGGGAACGTTTCTTGTTGTTTTGTTCTTCCTTGTTTTAGCAGTTGTTATCCGTATATGATCATTTTTGTTCTCTTCAGTTGCTTCTTTTATGTTGTTTTCCATGTTTAATTTCCTGTATTAGTTCATGCTATTATCTTGTTTCGTATCAGTTATTTCTCTGTTTTTTATTATTTTTCCTTGTTACGTTTTCATACTGTTTATTATATCCTAGTAGGTGTCTTGACCTGACCTCGTCACTGATCTACCGAGATTAGACTTGATACTTACTAGGTACTATTATGGTGTACTCATACCACGCTTATACATAATTTTTGTGCAGATCCAGGTACGTCTGCCCATGTCGGACGCTAGAGTTGATTTGAGTTGCTGCTTTGGAGACTTCAAGGTATACCAGCTGTAAAGACCCGGCTGGTCATTTTTAGTGTAATTAGCCCCCATCCCCCTTTTTATTGCCTTCTTTTGTTATACTGTGGTTACTTGACTCGCCAAGAGGCTTGGTTTTTAGTTTCGGAGAGAAATGGGACACATAGTCCCTAAATTCAAAGTTAAAGTCATAAGAGTTGACCGTAGTCCGAATTGTGTGAAGACGACTCCAGAATGCAGTTTTGACGGTTCTAATAGATCCGTATGGTGATTTTGGTTTTAGGAGCGTGTCCGGATGTTGATTTGGAGGTTTGTAGGTCATTTCAGCGTTAATTGACAAATGTCGGAAAAATTTAAAGATTTTGGAAGGTTTGACCGGGAGTGGACTTTTTGATATCGGGGTCGGACTCCGATTCCGGAAGTTGGAGTAGGTCCGTAATGTCAATTATGACTTGTGTACAAAATTTGAGGTCAATCGGACTTGATTTGTTAGGTATCGGCATCGGATATGGAAGTTAGAAGTTCAAAAGTTCATTAGGCTGGAATCGATGTGCAATTCATGTTTTTGATGTTTTTTTATGTGAATTGGGGCCTCGACTAAGTTCGTATGATGTTTTAGGACTTGTTGGTATAATTGGTTGAGGTCTCAGGGCCTTCGGGGGTGATTCGGACCATGTTCGGCACATTTCGGAACTTGAAGAATTGCTGGAGCTGCTAAATTTTCTAATATCTGCCTTCCTTCTTCGTGGTCACGAGAGATAAAACAAATTTCTTCTTCTTATCCTACGTATATAATTTGAAATTAGAAGGGTATCTGGGAGGCAGGTGAAATTTGTTCTTCACGTTCGCGAAGATGGCCACACGTTCGCGAAGGTGTAAGAAGTTGTTCATTGCGTTCACGTATAAGGGGTCACGTTCGTGTAGGCCTGGGTCAGTAAACATCGCATTCGCGTGGGGGATCTCGCGTTCGAGAAGAGGAATCTGGTAGTTGAGAATTTTGTGCTTCGCGAACGAGAGGCACATTCCGCGTTCGTGAAGAAGTATAACAATTGGGCAGAATTTAAGTTTCAAAATCGAGGGTTCATCTCATTTTTCATATTTTGGACCTAGAGAGCTCGGTGTAAGGCGAGTTTTCGAGGGTTCTTCAAAGAGATTGTTGTGGTAAGTGATTCTAACCCGGATTGGACTATATTTCATGAATCTATTACTATTTTCATCATCTCATTAGGGATTTGAGTTGGAAGTTTGGAGGAAATGGTAAAAACTTCCCAGACTAAATTTTTGAGTTTTAAAAGGCGATTTGAGGTCGAATTTGAGTAATTCTTGTATGGTTGGACTCACTATCGAATGAGGGTGTTCGAATTTTGTGATTTTGGTCGGGTTCCGAGACATGGGCCTGGGTTGACCTTTTGGAGCGATTTTCTATTTCTTTGCTAAAGCCGTAATTTCATTATTTATTAGTTTCCTATAGTTATATTTATAGTATGAAATTATTTTGGCTAGATTCGAGCCGATTGGAGTTGGAAAATCGAGGGAAAGGCCTTCTTATTGATTGATTGAGCGAGGTTTGAGGTAAATGACTTGTCTAACATTGTGAGGGCGGTGTACGCGAGGTGACGAGTGCGTACACGGGCTAAATGTTGAAATTTCGGTTTTATCTAAGTAGTTTCCTTTTAATGCCTTAACTGAGTTACTTTAGCATGTATAGTCATCATGTTTAGCCTAATTTCACCTGTCTGCTTGCCTTATCTCTTATTTGCAACTTGTACGACATGCTTAGTTGAATTACCTGCTTTTTTGATTCCGTATTCCTTATTTAAATGTGGGATTCTTTACTTGCAATTGGTATCCTTGAAATATCATTATTTCAGTTGTTATGTTTTGGTTTTCGTGATTATTGCTGAGATGATTTCTTGGTTGTCGCACGAGGTTTCTGTTGTGTCGTTGTGATTATTGATATGCATGCGGTGGTATAAGGTCTAGGTTTTGAAACGCATACAGTGAGATATGGTAGGCTTGATACGCGTGGCTAGTATGAGAATTACTATAAGTCATGCGGTGTGATAATATGGGCTAAAACGCGGGATGCTATTTTGGGAAAATGGTTTTCAAAACAAAATATAAAGGCTCTTGCGGTGATATAAGATTGTGAGATATTTACTTTTGGGACTACGAGGTAGTACCTCGGCAGTGCCCCTGTTGATTTCCTCTATTTGCTGTATTGTTGTTGTTGTTGTTGTTCCTTAACTTGTAAGTTTGTGCTTTCCTTTCATGTTGTATTTGTCTTTCTTTGATTCCGTGTTATAACCTTTCGTAAATTCTCATCACTTCTCTGTCATTTCATTATATTATTATATCTTCGGCCTTGTTTCTCATTATTTTTAGTAGGACCCTGAACTGACCTCGTCACTACTCTACCGAGGTTAGGCTTGCACTTACTAGGTACCGTTGTGGTGTACTCATACTAATCTTCTGCACATCTCTTTGTGCAGATCTAGGTATTGCTTACCAGACCAGGTATCAGTGAGCTAGTCCGTACGTGGAGACTTTAAGGTACATATGCCAGTGTCCGCAAACCTCGGAGTCCCCCTCTATCTATATCATGTTGTTTTCTTTATCCTCATTAAATTCTTATGTATAGGGATGTTTAGTATTTCTCTTTAGAGCTTGTGACTTATATCTACTAGGTTTTGGGAGCTGTTTATACCTGAGTTGCAGTTTTTAGTTATTACAGTTGTTGACGTTTTGAGTTTTAGCATAATATTTCAGTTGTTCCGCATACTTGTTAGGCTTACCTAGTCATGGAGACTAGGTGCCGTCATGACATCCTACAGAGGGAAATTGGGGTCTTGACAAGTTGGTATCAGAGCTCTAGGTTCATAGGTGTTATGCGTCACGGGTATGTTTAGCAGGGTCTCGTGGATCGGTACGGAGATGTCTGTGCTTATCTTCGGGAGGCTATGGAACTGTTAAGAAAAGCTTCACTTCTTTGATCCTTATCGTGCGAAATCTTTGACTTAGGATTCTAAATTTTTATCTTTCTATTCTCTCACAAATAGTGAGGACACGTACCTCTGGATTAGATGACCAGACACCTGCGCCCCCTGCTAGAGCCGTGAGAGGCCGATGATGTCCACATGATGAAACCAGAGCACCCGTACGAGCTGCCACAGAGGAGCCACCGGTAGCTCCAATTAGAGGGTAGGCACCTGAGACGCCTGTTACTGCACCAGCCCTCCAGGAGACTTTCGCCCAGTTTTCCAGCATGTTCTGCACTTTGGCTCAGGCATGGTTGATACCACTTGTTCCTGCCACATCTCAGGCTGGGGGAGGAGCACAGACTCCCGCCACCCGTACCCCAGAGCGGGTCCAGGTCGACCAGGTTTCGGAGGTTATACCAATACAGCCGGTAGCCCCCGTTCAGCCCGAGGTTAGGGTAGCATTTTCGGAGGAGGAGTAGCTTAGGCTCGAGAGGTACAAGAAGTACCACCCTCCTACTTTCAATGGCTTAGCGTCAGAGGATGCCCAGGGTTTTCTTGAGGAGTGCCACCATATCCTCCGTACTATAGGTGTTGCGGAGTCTAGTGGGGTTTCTTTCACTACGTTCTATCTTAGAGGAGCAGCCTATCAGTGGTGGCGAGCATATGAGTTGGGTAGTCCGGCCGAGGCAGCTTCACTCACTTGGACTCAGTTCTCAGATATGTTCTTGAGGAAGTATGTTCCCTAGAGTCTCAGAGATACATGGCGCGCAGAGTTTGAGCAGTTGCACCAGAGTTCTATGATCGTGTCGAAGTATGCGGTCCGGTTTAGTGATTTGGCTTGGCATGCACCAGCCTTGGTTGCTACTATTCGAGAAAGGATCTGTCGATTTATCGAGGGGCTTACCCCAGTATCAGATTTAGCATGGCCCGAGAATTGGAGATAGACATCTCATACCAGCAGGTAGTGCGGATTGCTAGGAGATTGGAGGGTATGCTGACTCAGGATAGAGAGGAGAGAGAGGCCAAGAGGTCTCGAGAGTCTGGCGCATATAGTGGTACCTATGCCCCAGTTTTAGCTCGTCATGGTAGGGGCTATGTGAGTCGCCCTTTTCATTCAGCACTTCCGGCTTCCAGAGGTATTTCGACTACTCCTAGGCCTCAGGCTCCATATTATGCACTACTATTGTCTAGTGCACCTCCTGCACGGGGTGCTTGTAGTGATCCGTCCAGCCGATCAGGCCCAAGCCAGCCACAACAGTCATGTCCTCCGAGAGCTTGTTTTGGGTGTGGTGACAATCGTCATGTGGTGAGGGATTTCCTCAGACTTAGGAGGGGCGCACCTCCACAGATTGCTCAGGCTCCGCATATTCCACCAGGTCCTCAGGCTTCTCAGCCCATGATCGCCGCACCAGTTGCCACCCCACCTGCACAGCCAGCTAGAGGTGTAGGTCAAGCAGGTAGAGGTCGCCCTAGAGGGGGAGACCAGGCAAGATACTATACTCTTCATGCTAGGACGAAGGTAGTTGTATCCCATAATTATTTGAGTTCTCCTGTCCATGTGTCTACACCTGTGGAAGATTCTATTGTTGTTGACCGTGTGTATCGGTCGTGTTTAGTTATTCTTAGTGGTTTTGAGACCAGAGCTGATTTATTGTTGCTCAGTATGGTGGATTTTGATGTTATCTTGGGCATGGACTGGTTGTCGCCCTATCATGCTATTCTTGATTGTCACGCCAAGACGGTGACGTTGGCTATGCCAGGTCTACCGCGGCTAGAGTGGAGAGGTACTTTAGATTATGTACCTAGCAGGGCTGTCTCATTTCTAAAGGCTCGACGGATGATTGAGAAGGGGTGTGATACGTATCTGACATATGTTAGGGATGTTAGTGTTGATACTCCTATCGTCGAGTCAGTTCCGGTAGTGAGGGATTATCTAGACGTATTTTCGCGGATCTTCCAAGCATGCCGCTTGACAGGAAAATCGAATTTGGTATTGATTTGTTATCGGGCACTCAGCCCATTTTTATTCCACCATATCGTATGGCCCCAGAAGAGTTGAAAGAGTTAAAGGAACAGTGGCAAAAGTTGCTCGATAAAGGCTTCATTCAGCCTAGTGTGTCGCCTTGGGGTGCTCTAGTCTTATTTGTAAAGAAGAAGGATGGTTCTATGCGAATGTGTATTGATTATCGCCAGTTGAACAAGGTTACAGTAAAGAACAGGTATCCATTACCACGTGTTGATAACCTATTTGATCAGCTTCAGGGTGCCAAAATATTCTCTAAGATCGACTTGCATTCAGGCTGTCATCAGTTGAATATTCGGGAGCCAGATATCCCAAAGACTACTTTCAGGACTCGGTATGGTCATTATGAGTTCCTTGTGATGTCTTTTGGGCTGACCAACGCCCCAGCAGCATTCATGCAGTTGATGAACAGTGTATTTCAGCTCTATCTTGACTCGTTCGTCATTGAGTTTATTGACGATATTCTGGTGTACTCCCGAAGCCAGGAGGATCATGAGCAGCACCTGAGGACTATGCTTCAGACCTTGAGAGAAAAGACGTTATATGCAAAATTTTACAGTGTGAATTCTGGCTAGATTTGGTGGCATTTTTGGGCCATGTAGTGTTGAGTGGGAGGATCAAGGTAGATCTGAAGAAGATTGAAGCAGTGCAGAGTTGGCGCAGATCGTCCTCAGCTACGGAGATCCGGAGTATTCTTGGCTGGGGGGGTATTACCGTCGATTTGTAGAGGGTTTCTCATCTATTGCAGCACCTATGACCAGGCTGACCCAGAAGGGTGCTCCCTTCAGGTAGACCGAGGAGTGTGAGGAGAGCTTTCAAAAGTTCAAGACTGCTTTGACTACAGCCCCAGTGTTGGTACCTACTGGTTCGGGGACCTATTAGTGTATTGTGATGCGTCGCGCATTCTTCTCGACGCAGTGTTGATGCAGGACGGTAGGGAGATTGCCAATGCATTTAGACAGCTGAAGGTGCATGAGAAGAACTATCCTGTCCACAACATTGAGTTAGCAACTATTGTTCATGCCTTGAAGATCTGGCGGCACTATTTGTACGGTGTCCCTTGTGAGGTCTACATCGATCATCGGAGTCTACAACATCTGTTCAAATTGAAGGATCTTAACTTACGGCGGCGGAGGTGGTTGGAGTTGCTTAAGGACTATGATATCACCATTCTCTATCATCCTGGGAAGGCCAACGTGGTTGCCGATGCCTTGAATCGCAAGGCGGAGAGTTTCGGGAGCTTAGCATATCTACCGGTAGCAGAGAGGCCTTTAGCCTTGGATGTTCAGACCTTGGCCAACCAGTTTGTTAGATTGCATGTTTCCGAGCCGAGTCGAGTTTTGGCTTGTGTGGTTTCTCAGTCTTCTCTTTATGATCGTATCATAGAGCATTAGTATGATAACCCCCATCTGCTTGTCCTTAATGACACAGTTCAGCACTGTGATGCCAAGGAGGTCACTATTGGAGATGACGGTGTATTATGGATGCAAGGCAGGCTATGTGTGCCCAATGTATATGGTTTACGTGAGTTGATTTTCCAGGAGGCTCACAGTTGGCGGTACTCCATTCACCCAGGTGTCGCGATGGTGTATTAGGACTTGAGCAGCATCATTGGTGGAGGAGAATGAAGAGGGACATAGTGGAGTATATAGCTCAGTGCCTAAATTGTCAACAGGTGAAGTAAGACCATCAGCGGCTAGGTAGATTGCTTCAGAAGCTAGAGATTTCAGAGTGAAAATGGGAGCGGATCCCTATGGATTTCGTTGTTGGGCTCCCACGAACGCAGAGGAAGTTAAAAGGAGTTTGGGTGATTATGGATAGATTGACCAAGTCAGCTCATTTCATTCCTGTGGTTACTACTTACTCTTCGGAGCAGCTGGCTCAGGTTTACATTCACGAGATTTTCAAACTTCATGGCGTGCCAATATCTATCATCTCTGACCGGGGTACGCAGTTTACATCACGGTTCTGGAGAGGCGTACAGCACCAGTTGGGTACTCGGATGGAGCTGAGTACAACTTTTCACCCTCAGACGGACGGATAGTCTGAGTGCACTATTCAGATGTTCAAGGATATGCTTCGTGCGTGTGTGATGGATTTTGGAGGTTCTTGGGATCAGTTCTTGCCACTTGCGGAGTTTTCCTACAACAATAGTTGTCAGTCGAGCATTGAGATGGCACCATATGAGGCTTTTTATGGTAGGTGGTGCCGGTCCCCGGTGGGTTGGTTCAAGCGGGGTGAGGCAAGACTATTGGGTATAGACTTGGTTCAGGATTCCTTGGAAAAGGTTAAATTGATTCAGGATCAACTTCGCACAGCCCAGCCCAGGCAGAAGAGTTATGCGGATCGGAAGGCGCGCGACGTTGCATTCATGGTTGGGTAGCGGGTCTTTCTCCGGGTTACGGCCATGAAGAGCGATATGAGGTTCGGGAGGAAGGGCAAGTTGAGCCCTAGGTATATCGGGCCTTTTGAGATTCTTGAGAGGGTTGGAGAGGTGTCTTACAGACTTGCAGTACCACCTAGTCTCTCTGCAGTTCATCCAGTGTTACATGTTTCCATGCTCTGGAAGTATCACAGCGATCCGTCTCATGTGTTAGATATCAGCTCAGTCCAGTTGGATAAGGATCTATCTTATGTTGAGGAGCTGGTGGCCATTTTGGATAGGCAGGTTTGAAAGTTGAGGAGGAAGAACATCACTTCAGTGAAGGTTCGGTGGAGGGGTCAGCCAGTCGAGGAGGCTACTTGGGAGACCGAGCATGATATGCATAGCCGCTTCCTCATCTTTTCACCACTTCAGGTATGTCTCTATACTCGTTCGAGCATGAACGTTTGTTTTAAGAGGGGGAGGATGTAGGCTAATCATTTTGAGTGTATCAACCCTGACCTCTCTTTTTATTGCCTTCTTGTATTATACTGTGGTTATGGGACTTCCGGGAGGTTTGGTTCTGGTTCCGGAGAGAAATGGGACACATTGTCCCTAAATTGAAAGTTAAAATCATAAGAGTTGACCGTAGTCCAAATTGTGTGAAGACGACTCCGGAATGGAGTTTTGACGGTTCTAATAACGTGTCCGAATGTAGATTTGGAGGTTCGTAGGTCATTTCGGCATTAATTGGCAAAAGTTGGAAAAATTGGAAGATTTTGGAAGGTTTGACCGGGAGTGGACTTTCTGATATCGAGGTCGGATTTCGATTTCGGAAGTTGGATTTGGTCTATAATGTAAATTATGACTTGTGTGCAAAATTTTGAGGTCAATCGGACTTGATTTGTTAGGTTTCGACATTGGATGTGGAAGTTAGAAGTTCAAAAGCTCATTAGGCTTGAATCGATGCGCAATTCATGTTTTTGATGTTGTTTGATGTGAATTGAGGCCTCGACTAAGTTCGTATGATGTATTAGGACTTGTTGGAATAATTGGTTGAGGTCCCGAGGGCCTCAGGGGCGACACATTTTGGAACTTTGAAGAATTGCTGGAGCTGCTGAATTTTCTGATATCTGGTTTCCTTCATCGCGTTCGCGAGAGAGGTCTCGCTTTCGCGAAGGGTACCTAGGAGGCAGGTGAAATTTGTTCTTCGCGTTCACGAAGATGGCCACGCGTTCGCGAAGGTGTAAGAAGTTGTTCATTGCGTTCGCGTATGAGGGGTCACGTTCGCATAGGCCTGGGCAATATACATTGCGTTCGCGTGGGGGATCTCGCGTTCGCGAAGAGGAATCTGGAAGCTGAGAATTTTGTGCTTCGCGAACGCGAGGCACATTCCGCATTCACGAAGAAGGATAACAACTGGGCAGAATTTAAGTTTCAAAATCGAGGGTTCATCTCATTTTTCATATTTGGACCTAGAGAGCTCGGTATAAGGCGAGTTTTCGAGGGTTCTTCAAGGAGATTATTGTAGTAAGTGATTCTAACCTGGATTGGACTATATTTCATGAATCTATTACTATTTTCATCATCTAATTAGGGATTTGAGTTGGATATTTGGGGGAAAATGGTAAAAACTTCCAAGACTAAATTTTTGAGTTTTCAAAGGCCATTTGAGGTCGAATTTGAGTAATTCTTGTATGGTTGGACTAATTTTTCGGATTTTGTGATTTTGATCGGGTTCCGAGACGTGGGACCGGGTTGACTTTTTGGAGCGATTTTTTAATTCTTTGCTAAAGTCATAGTTTCATTATTTAAATTAGTTTCCTATACTTATATTTATAGTATGAAATTATTTTGGCTAGATTTGAGCCGATCGGAGTTGGAAAATCGAGGGAAAGGCCTTCTTATCGATTGATTGAGCGAGGTTTGAGGTAAGTGACTTGTCTAATCTTATGTGGGGGGAAATCCCCTTAGAATTTGGTATTGTTGTGATAATTTGTGATAGGTGAGGGCGGCGTACGCGAGGTGACGAGTGCGTACACGGGCTAAATGTTGAAATTCCGATTTTATCTAAGTAGTTTCCTTTTTATGCCTCAACTAAGTTATTTTAGCATGTATAGTCATCATGTTTAGCCTAATTTCACCCGTCTACTTGCCTTATCTTTTATTTGCAACTTGTACGACATGCTTAGTTGAATTACCTGCTTTCTTGATTCCATATTCCTCATTTAACTGTGGGATTCTTTACTTGAAATTGCTATCTTTGAAATATCATTGTCAGTTGTTATGTTTTGGTTTCCGTGATTATTGTTGAGATGATTTCTTGGTTGTTGTGCGAGGCTTCTGCCGTGCCGTTGTGATTATTGATACACATGCGGTGGTATAAGGTCTGGGTGTTGAAACGCATGCAGTGAGATAAGGTGCGCTTGATAAGCGTGGCTAGTATGGAAACTATTATAAGTCATGTGGTGTGATAAGGTGAGCTAAAATGCGGGATGTTATTTCGGGAAAATGATTTTCAAAATAAAATATAAAGGCTCTCGCGGTGATATAAGGAAAGATTGTGAGATATTTACTTTTGGGACTACGAGGCGGTACCTCGGCAGTGCCCCTGTTGATTTCCTCTATTTGTTGTATTGTTGTTGTTGTTGTTGTTGTTGTTCCTTAATTTGTAAGATTTGTGCTTTCCTTTCATGTTGTATTTGTCTTCTTTGATTTCTTGTTATTACCTTTCGTAAATACTCATCGTTTCACTTCTCTATTATTTCATTATATTATTATATCTTCTGCCTTGTCTCTCATTATTTCTAGTAGGGCTCTAACCTGACCTCATCACTACTCTACCGATGTTAGGTTTGACAATTACTGGGTACCGTTGTGGTGTTACTCATACTACACTTTTGTACATCTTTTTGTACAAATCCAAGTATTGCTTACCAGACCAGGTATCAGTGAGCTAGTCCGTACGTGGAGACTTCAAGGTACATCTGCCAGCGTCCATAAACCTCGTAATCCCCCTCTATCTTTATCGTGTTGTTTCCTTATCCTCAGTATACTCTGATGTATGATATATAGGGATATTTAGTATTTCTCTTTAGAGCTTGTGATTTATATTTACCAGGTTTTAGGAGCTATTTATACCTGAGTTGCAGTTTTTAGTTATTACAGTTGTTGACATTTTGAGTTTTAGCATAATATTTCAGTTATTCCGCATATTTGTTAGGCTTATTTAGTCTTGGAGACTACGTGCCGTCAGGACATCATACGGAGGAAAATTAGGGTCGTGACACCTGCTCCACGTCCACAGGCCTCGGACTCACCTTCCCTTGTTCTAATTTACTGTTGTATTTTCTTTTAGATAGTGATGTACTAGACACTTTAGCTTATTTTGTAGAGCTTATGACTCTGTTCTACCGTTCTTGGGGAGTGTATTGTTGAGATTATATTTTTCGAAAGTTTATATGAGTTATTCAGACTGGCTTTTAGTATTTTGTTAATTATATCTGTTTAGTTGTTATCAAATATTAGGCATACCTAGTCGTAAAGATTAGGTACCATCACGATATTCTACGGAGGAAAATTGAGATCGCGACACTAAGTATTTTAAAATTACAATCCACTAAGATCTATAAGTCGAGTCACAAAATATTTTCAAATCCTATCCTAAAATTTTATTGCTAAGCTTAGCAGGAATGCCGAGCTTGAACCATCCAATAACTTTTCTAAGCAAATAGTATCATTTTCAGGATGGAGGATAATAGGTTAGTGAGCGGAAATTACTCTATATTTAGGATGATAGTTTCAAATTTAGAAACTTTTTAAACAATAAATGAAATGGTATAGCCAAAGATGGCGAAATACTAGCTCCACCACTGTCCATATTTTCATTTACCCTTCTTTTTTTGGCCGAGAAAAGGTGTTTCATAATTATAAAAGTTTAAAAGTTAGTTATACACAACCTGAACACTGAACGCATGGTATCAGTTTAAACTTTGTCATTATTAAATTTGAAATCATGATGATATGCTAGAAATTCACGTTTTTTGTTACATTTCGCGCTGCACTTTAATTGTGTTTGAGCCTTATTACGAATATTTTGTACTTATTATGTGTGTTTAGGGGTGGAAAATAAATTGTTTGGACTGATCAAGTTGGACTAACTCATTAAATGGGTCATTGCCCAACCCTACCCAAAATTCACATGAGTTAAGATGGGCTGCGTCAAGATGGCTAAACAATAGATTGTAATGCAACCCACCCAAGTTAACCCAAAATCTTTATAATATTCTCAACTTTTAAACAAGCATATAAAATATTCTCACATATATAACAATAATTTTATTTTTATTTTTCATAAATATCATTATGGATGATGATGAATTTCTAATTCTTTTTTTTTTTCGGTTGCTTCTTGTCTTATATTTTGGAATAAATTTCAATTTATACCTAACAATTTCTTTCCTTAATCAGAGTCAGAGGCAGGACTTGAAACTTATGGGTTTGGGATTCTAGTTATTTTTAAGTTGCTGGATTATAAATTAACAATTCGTACATATTCAATTGAATTTACAAGACACATACAAAGTTTGGACCAAAGCTATTAGATTCGTCTAACCAGTAACCTAAGGGTCGGCTCCGCCCCTGTCCTCAATTTAGATTTAGAACTTTATTTGATAGTTCTTTATCTTACAATACTAACAAAGATCAGAATAATAAAGAAATAATAAAATTAGAAATTCTCTCCCACCCCCAACCCACCTCTCACCTCCACCATCTTATTAACCTAGGCGAGTTGGGGGGGCCAAATGGGTTTGGGCCACTTTGGCCACCCCTATGTGTGTTATGCCGTGTAGGGTTGATTTCGGGTTGAGAAATAATTGTGGAGCTAAAACGAATGAATTGAAACTTTGAAGTCTGAGTAGAAGTTCAAGAAATTAAATTGGGATTGTGTTCGGAATTTGAGGATCAATTTTGGATATCAAAGATTGAAGGAAAATCCAAAGCAAAAAAGTGCATTAATGCACTGCATAGCGCGTCGCGCTAGTTCAGTTCTCATGTAGAGTGAAAAACATATTAAGCCTTTGAACTTTTCCATTAATGTGGCGTATAGAGCGACGCATGACGCGCCGCGCTTGTGTAATTTTTCATCCGACTTTTTTCACTTCAGCTCAAAGAGGGTAGTTTGGTCCCGGCCCATTTCTATAGGGTATAAATATATAAAAATATAATTTTGAGAGGACTTTAAACCTATAGAAGATTAGGAGAGCATTGGAGGCTTCAAGACACAAGATTTCATCATCATCCCAATAATTCAATACGCGAGTTTCAATTGTAATATTGAACTAATATTTTCTTACTCTTCAACTTTACTTGGGATGACTTACTCCATAATTATTGAGTAGTTTACATTACGGTTTGACATGATTTGATGACTTGATTGTTGTCCATGGATTTGAGTATTGTTTAATTGCTGAAATTTGTTGGAGGATCTTTAACTTTAATTGTAATTTTATTCATTATCATACTTAATCGGAAAAGGAGCATAATAGCAAAATATTGGTGTAATGCACACCTTAATTTATCTTAATGATTCTTTAAAGTAATAGAAAGAGCTTTTGTGATCCATTGTTTGAATTAAGACTGAGAAATATTCGTAAGACCTTTCTCTTATATTATTCCTACCAACAGATTCTTACATAACTTCACTGCACTTTATTTTAGCTTATTTGAAGGGTTTATGTTTAATTGAGAAAGGAACCTAAATCAGAATAATAAGATAATAACATGTTGAATTCATGAGAATCAATAGAACCTTAAGAGTGAAATTTAACACTGACAAATGCAGGATAGTAATCTTGCACCTATCATGTCATGACCCTTATTTCTCGCACTGATAACAAAATAATTTTGCTAATCTCTAGTTCTCCGTGATCAATTATTAATTGCTTTACTTTAAGTAGTTAATCATAGTTCATAATCATTCTAAATCCAAGTGTTAATCATCCCGGATAGCATTTACCTACTAATTACTTGAATGTTGTTTAATCCAATCCCTATGGAGACGATAACTTTCTATACTATCTGTGACGTAGCACGAGATATTTTTAGTGTATTTTACTCTTGTTAAACTTTAGCGTCGTTGCCGAGGATTGGCTTGGTGCTATTTCAGAAATTAATTTTTTTTTAATTAGTTAACTTGTCATCAAGATTTTTTTTTTGGGTAATATTCTTCATATTGAACTTTCAAGTATAGTGAATATGGAGTACAACCAGCCAAAGAAAACGGTTGCAGCAGTTAAACATTATCACAATTCTGCTATTTATTTTAAATATAGTGAAAATCATCAATGGGTTGATTGTCAAGCATGTAAGTATTCCTCTTATAGTTCATTTTTTGAAAAGTCTCACTATATTTCTAGTCTTTACATGAATAATATTTCATCTGGGCACAATTTTAACTCTGGATGGAATGAATATGAAAACGAAGTGAGACAACCACCTCAAGAGGAGAATGATATTTTAGAAGAGTTTATGTATAAGTTCATGAATAATGCTAAAGAGAGATTTATACAAAATGATGAAGCTATTAAAAAATCTAACAACACAAGTGAGTTAATTAGTAGGTATACTTTCAGAAAGTTCATTGCATTGTGATGGTTAATAGATAAAGGAGATACCCTAAGAGAATAAGCATGACTAAGAGGATGAGCATTTGAAGAAAGAAGTTATCACTCTGCAAGAGGACTATAATTCAATTGAGATGATTGTAGATGCGGATTTGGTTTATTGTGAAGCAGTAAAAAAAGAGTTCAAACTCCAATATATCTGTTCACATTTACAACCTTTAGTAGAAGAGGATGAGAAAATGGTCTTGGATATAACAAAAAGATACTCTTATTATATTTCTTCTTTGTTTTCTCATTCTAACTTTGATCATGCGAATTTATATTTGGAGATTTGCAGGAAGATGCAGAGATTAATCATATGAAATAATGCACAAAATGAGGCCAAAAAGAAAGAAAAGAGTGGGTCTTGCAGTTATTCTCAAATGAATTTGGCCACATGATCTCCATAAAGAATCCCAAGTAGCAAAGACAAGGATTGAATTCAGAATTAGGGGTTGAGTTCATAAGTTTTCGGAAAAGAAAAAATTCGGGGGAGTTTCCTTTATCTCTTGCATTTTATCTGTACGTTATGGGAACATGCCATAAATTTAAAGTGTGGAGTGGGG
>MCJB01049094.1:0-47052 GCA_002018475.1 Nicotiana obtusifolia | reverse complement strand
TGCCGAAGTTCTTTTCCAAGAGTTTTTGCTTGAATCGGGTTTAGTTAGTTTTTCTTTTGTAGGAATAAGGAATCTTGTATTTAAGTGCTAATTGGAGGCAATCTTTGTTGATTTTGTTGTGCCTTGAAAGTGGTTAAAGCCTTAGTTGTGACGCCTAGACTTATCTCTTTACTCGTGTTGTAGTGCCTTAACCTGCTTGATTTTGCTTAACTGTTTTAAAAAAAGAGCCGGGATAGATCCAGTCCTAAGTGGATTATGTGTCAATGTGCGTGCGGTGTTTTTCTGTTGATATTCTGTGCATGTCATTTGACATCTAGAACTTGCCCCAAGTGTATGCCAAGCAAAATGGTAGTCTTGTTCAGTCCAGGAAGTGATAAAGGCATTTTTTATTGAGCCAGATATATGCGTTTGACCCTCCTAACTGTTATATATACTAGTTAGCCCCATTGAGCTTGTAATCATATTTCTTTAGCAACCACACAACAAGCCTAAACCTCTTTATTTGAATTGACTATCTTTTTTGAACTTGTGACCTCTCTTGATCACTTAAAATTGTTATGAGTATATTAAAGGCTAAGTAGAGGTATGATTGAGTCTTCGAGTGGAACATAGAAAAATGGAGAAAGGTGCACTGTTGAAAAAAAATTGTAAGAGCCACTTGCAGGGATTTGAGAAAAAAGAAGGAATAAAAGAGATAACTGCTTGGAGAAAAAATCAGAACTTAAAAAAAATAGAGTTTGTGTTTCAATATACTAGATGAAAAAAATTATATTTCTTGCTAGCGGTAGCTCTTGCTGTGTGTATGCTTAAAGAAATTGGAAACTTGATTTTAGTATATTTTGAAGGTTTGGGAAGTTATGGTCAACACAAGTATGAGATTTGAATTGTGAATTATATGTATTAAAGTGCTTCGGATGCCTACGCACTATTATCTAAATTATATTATACTCGTCCGACAGCCTACATTACAACAAAATGAAGTCCTGCTTGATCCTTGGCTGAGTAAGCTCGAAACAGTAGATTATTACATCACGGGCAAGTCTATGGTTCATCTTGTGTGGCACATAAGCTTTATTTTTGAGAGTAAGTTATTTTTTCCTATTATGAGTCCTTATTTGTTCTTAAACTTTATTGTGTGTGGGACTACTCTCTATTATTTGTGTGAAGGCACATGACTTGCAAGGGAAATGTAATATTTTTGGCTTCTTTATTAGAGGAAGTGAGCGAGTCATGAAAAATTGGCGCTTTTGAGGCGAGCCTTTAGGCTAGAATGTTATTGTAGGGTGCTTAGTCTATATTAAATATTCTCAGTATGATGAGTTAGGAGAGTTGCTTGAAAATGTCGTCTCTAATTGAAGTGTAGTTTGTATGCTCGAAGATGAGCAATGATCTAAGTGTGAGATATTGATACAAGGCTAGAAATTCATGTTTTTGCTATATTTCGCACTCTAATTGATGCACTTTATTTTGTTTGAGCCTAATTGTGAGTACTTTGTACTTATTACTTGTGTTATACCGTGTAGAATATAATTTCGGGTTGAGATATAAATGTGGAGATAAGACGGATGGATTTGAGCTTTGAAGTTTGAGTAGAAGCCCAAGGAATTAAATTGGGATTGTACTCGGAGTTCGAGATCAAGTTTGGATATCAAAGATTGAAGAAAATTCCGAAACGCAAAAAATGCACTAATGCGTTGCATAGCGCAACACGGGGCGCGCAGCGCTAGTGCAGTTTTCATGCAGAGTGAAAAAAATTAAGTCTCTAAAAATTTTCACTAATACGGCGCATGGCGCTTGTATAATTTTTCACCTAACTTTTTCTACTTTGGTTCAAAGATGTTAGTTTGGTCTGGGCCCGTCCCTACAGGATGTAAATACATAAAGAAAAAATAAAAAAATTGAGAGGACTTTTGACCTGCAGAGGATTATGAGAGTATTTGAGGCTTCAAGATACAAGATTTCATCATCCTCCCACCAATTCGATACGCGGTTTGGATCGTATCATTGGATTAATATTTTCATATTCTTTAACTTTATTTGTGATGACTTTCTCCATAATTATGAATTATATTACATTTGGGTTTGACATGATTTGGGTGACTTGGTTGTTGTCCATAGATTTGAGTATTGTTTAATTGCTTGAATTTGTTGGAGGAACTTTAACTTTAATTGTGATTTTATTTATTATCATGTTTAATTGAAAGAGGAGCATAATTATAAATATCGGTGCAACGCATTCCTTAATTTTTCTTAGTGTTTGTTTAAAGTAACCGAAAGAGCTTTATAATCCGTTGTTTGAATAGATTGAGAAATATTCGTGAGACGTTTCTCCTAGATTATTCCTACCAACATATTCTTGCGCAGCTTCGTTGCACTTTATATTAACTTATTTGAATGGTTTAGATTTAATCGAGAGAGGAACTTAAATCAGAATAATAAGATAATAACCTGTTGAATTCGTGAGAATCAATAGAACCTCAAGAGTGAAATTTAACAGTGGCAAAATCCAGAATAGCAATTTTACACCTATCATGTCATGATCCTAATTTCTCGCACTGATCACAAAATAATTTTACTGATCTCTAATTCTCTGTGAGCAATTGTTAATTAGGATAGCTTTTAAAGTTTATTTAAGTAACATATTATAAGATAATACTGAAACTTAGAAGTTTAACTGCTAAAATTTAAATTGTATCAAGAATGTGGCGCTAAAGATTAAAGATTTATCCAAATGTTATTTTCTACTCAAGTCTTAAACGCTAGAGACTTTGCACTTTCAAAAGTCAATTTGATCAATTATCTAATATTACATGCACATGAATTCGTCAATAACAGAAAACATATTCTATTTAACCTAGAGTTTTGAGTTCCAAATATTTACGAAATTATGATCAGAATTAGTATTATTGACTTTTAAAAAATTTAAGGTGACAAATTTTTTAGTGACCGTCGTATGTTATTTTTTCAATTATACACTGATGTAATTTAATCTACTATACGAGTAACAATATAAATAATATTAAGTAAAATTGAAGATTTTAGTTTGCTAAACACACTTGGGTGGATCTTTATACAAATAGCCGGTCGTGTACATTGTTTATTTTTTCTAGTCATATACCTATATTATACATACTTGCACATATATAATACTTAAATTATACACATATTATACCTTCACTAACTATTTTAAATTTAAGTAATTGAATGGACGGCTACTTGGCAAAGGAATAAAATAACATCACAATTACTTTAATAAGTTGAAATATTGAAGCTTGTGAGCATTACAAGAAAAAATAGTAGCAGTGTTATTGTGTCTAGAAATTAGGATAGATGAAATATATATTTTATCGTAGTAACCATAATAATAATATTATTTTAAAAAATCTTGAGAAATAAGTAGTTGGTGATAAGATTAAAACACAAGTATTTTTTTTCTTAAAAAGGAAACTCAATATTGTTTTCGCCGAAAAGAAAATACAACATACAGCAGGGTTGTCCATCTTGACTTACGTGTCAAATAACTATTGGTTGCACTAGGACAAAAGATACACCAGCTGTGCACCAGATGAGGAAAATAAAGCCCTAAACTTCTCCCCAAAATTTTGCTTTCGCAAATCCACATCCAGAAGGGTGACCTGACTGCCTGACCGGAGCTTGGGTTCTTCCTCAAACTCTCCAAAGGTTTCTGTTTTATTCCGTTTTCTATATGCTACGTGTGTGTATTGAATTGATTATAATATACGAATTTGTTTCTTTTATTATGTGGTTGTTTTAGGTATTTGGTGGTAGTAAATTATTCATTGTAGTAGCAGAGAAGAAAATATGGGAGATGCCTATTGGAATCAGCATCGTCAAGCGGCGCTTCCACAATCTGCCGGTTTGCTCAAACGACCTCGCTCTGAATATGGTAAAATCCGTTCTTTTTTTTTTTCTTTTTTTTTTTTTTAATTTTAAAAAAAGGGATCTTTTGTAGCTTATATTTGGTTAGGAGGCGAAATAAATACTCTTCTACAGTAATTATTTGTTCTGCATCGAAATTGGCTTGTGATTATGAATAAATTGCTAGATACTGTGCAAATTAGAAACCCTAGAATTAATGTTCTTTTTCCTTCATGGAAAATTACGTTGGCATTTGGAATATTTCAAGTTGTAGATTGATCTGTATTGAGATTTTGAAAAAAAAGAAGAAGGGAAATTCTTTGTAAGTTGGCCTGAAATAGTTTTGTAGGATGAGTTTTGTTTTCATGACCATCCAATTTTGGAGAAAGTGGAAGAGCTAAGTTCAATGAAGGGGGTTTCAATTGAACCCCCTCGTCGAAAAGTTATAATGTGCAAAAAAGGTTTTTTGTTTGTTTTTTATGGATAAGTTTTTGAATCCCCTTGACATGAGGGGAACTTCAAATGTAGCGGTAAAGAGGTTTAAAAATTGCTTCGAGTCACTAGTTTGAATCCAAGGTGTTACATTCTTGCATTTTCTTGAATCCCTTTATTAAGATTAATGTCTCCGCCGCTATTGGAGATAACAACAACAACAAACCCAGTATAATCCCACAAAGTGAGATCTGGTGGTTGAAAACATCAAAGAGTCTAGTGGTTGTATTATGATGTCTTCTGCTAGTGTATCTCCTTTATGTTGTTCTTTGTGCATGTTTTGAAATGCAAAAACATCGAGTAGGCTGGAGGCTTGAAGAGCATTATATTGGAAATGGTGAAACAGACGGGGTGGTTTGTGAGTGAACAAGTAGGAAGTTCTGATCCTGGCTGAAGTGTTCTTGGCCTGAACAGTATTATTGATATTGCCCAAGTATAAGGTTGTGACCCCATGACCTATATTTTCTTTTGTAAGATTTGGCACTTAAAAAGTTAGGTTAATCAATTACTTAACTTAAGCTTTATGGCAAAATTAATCATGGTTTTGTACAGTGGAGGTTTCTTAAGGAAATAAAGAACTCGATTTGAGGTTGGAGAAACTTTTAGAATTTGCAAGGATATGTCTTGACTCTTGAGTTTCTACCATCTAGGACTTCATGGTTAATTTGCTCATACCAATTTACAATTATAGTTACAGATACCTAGGTAGCAAATGTATTATGTTGGGCATTAATTCCCCTTCTTCCCTATCTTCTTTGTTGTACTTTTTCATCTGTATCATCATTTTGATCTATTTTGTCGTCCTCCGTACGTAATCCTTTATTCTCTTCCTTTTTAATATCCTTGGCACACATGATTGAGAAATCAACTTGTGCAGAAAATATTTGTTTTATGAGCAAAGTAAAACGCCATTTCTTTTTTGAGATTCTCCTGTTCATAGACTTTTGCAGCCAAACAAACTTTCGAGATGTATTGCCCCCCCACCCCACCCACAAAAACCCAAACCCTCCCACCCCCCAAAATAAGATTTAAAAAAAAAAAAGAAAGAAAGAAAGAAAGAAAATGTTACAGAGTTAATGTTCACAATTCACTGTAAGCAAGGACAGCAAAACAGAGGAAGAAGAAGATTTGAGGGTGGAAAAACCTGAAAGGCTGGGAACTTGTTCTTCTTGTGCCACGTATAGAAGAGTTTGAGCTCCAAGTTCTTCTGTTTCTATTTTTGGTGTATTTCAATTGGCTTTAACCTCAACAACCCCTTTTGACCTGACCCCAACCAACCCAATGATTTCTATAAGTTGGTTTCTCGGCCCTTCCTCTCTCTGAGTTCTTTGTATGATTATAGTGGTGTTGGATCTTGTTGAGTAATGTTCTGGCTAAAGCAGAGTTCCGATCGTCTTAGTTTTACTCCTCCTTAGTTCTCATTACTGCAGAAGCCCATTTTTGAGAGAATGGTTATCCAATCTCACCTCATTCCTCTTTACTAGTTTATTGAAGAACTATTTGTGGTTTCAGAGTCAATACTGGAATATACATCCACCTTGTATTGGTTCCACAATGGTTGGTGACTTGTAATGGCACCAAATCTCAAGTTCTACCTTGAACCCGATGCTGATTGCTGAAATTGGCAATATCTTTTCTTGTCGCTGTTATGCCTTCAGATACAAGAGTTCCCATTAGCAATTGCCTTTACTCTGTACATATTTCTGGTGTCCTGTATTGTTATCTCAGGATTACTGTGATTGCTCTGTATGCAGTGCTTTTATGTGCAGTAAGGCCATTTTGACCTTACCTGTCGGCCAAATGAAAATTTAACTTTCGAGGTCAAACTCTGGTGTGCGAGCAATATTGTGCACTCACTTTGTTATATGTTATGATAAGCATGTGGTCTGACCATATTTCTTGCAGTGCCAGATCTTCCGCCATCTGGGATGTCATCAGCTCATGAAATGCATCATTACTTAGGACGGGATGATGATCGTGGTGGACCTCGAGTAGTGGACACACAGTCAATTGGATCAGCATATGATCGTTATCTTCAGAGTTCGGTAATCACTGAAGCTGACAATTCTCCTACTTTTCCTCAGGCATGCTTAGATTTTGTGCTAATTTTGATTTTCTTTGTTCCTTTCTTCCTCCTGTAGCAACTTTCTTCTCTTTCAGTCGGAGAAGCTAATAATTACAAGGGAGTGGGATTGGCTAGAGCAGGTGCTATATCTTCCCTTCCTGTACGTGACCCGCTTCCATCAGCTCGTGGGCCAGAACTAGCACCAAATGGAAGAGCAATGGTATTAAGTGGTCAAATGCCAATCGAATCTTTGCCAAGGCCTCGTGAAACACTGCCTCTCCCTCCTGATGCTTCTAACACCCTCTATATAGAGGGACTTCCTGCGGACAGCTCCAGAAGAGAAGTAGCCCGTATCCTTGAGACATAATTTACTTGATTAGGACAGTTCTACTAATTTTCTGAATATTTCTGTCTCACTCTGCGTGTTCCCTAACTGCACGTAAAAAGATATTTTTCGCCCTTTTGTGGGCTACAAAGAAGTCAGACTTGTTAGAAAGGAATCAAAGCATGTAAGCTTATGTTTATACCTTTTCTATTGGTGTGCTATTTATCTACCAGGTGGTATTTTGATAAAAACTTCATTTTGCAGCGTGGTGGAGATCCTCTTATCCTTTGTTTTGTGGATTTCGTAGATCCAGCTTGTGCAGCTACTGCTTTGAGTGCATTGCAAGGTGATTTTTTCAAAATAATAATAATCCCCCCTCAACTTCGATTAGTGAATTGTTATCTCTGTTGCAGTTATCTGATCTATGATGATCGCCCAGTGTACGTGGGTGTTGCTAGAGTGTTTTAAGTGTCATTTTTGCTCTTTGCCTTTTCAAACTATAGATAATTGCAGTTGAATTTGTTTCGGATGCATGCATACTCTAGTTCTGATTCTTCATCCCTGTATTAAGTCGAATCGTGGGGTCATATGTGGAGTAAAACCCACTTGCTTTATATGCTATTTCCCCGCAAGGCCACAAACCTGTATATCCATTGATGACCTCTCCTCTATGTGCAGGTGCAAAGCCCATGGGCAATGCACCTTGGGCAAGAAGCGCTGCCTCTTCTGGCTTTTGTTTGTAGTCCTTATTCTGGTCTGTCCATTTCCTTCACCCATTTCTTGTGTAAAGTATCGTAAAAACATTTGAAATAAAACATCCATATCTATGAAGAAATTTTCCTGTAGTACCTCTTATTATTCTTGAAAAGGTCCAGACCGGCTGTTGGGTCTGCCATTCTAGAATGATGCCAATCTTTGGTTAAGATAGCTAATATTTTACATAATTAATATGATGATACTTGCAGTCCGATCATTTATTATGAGGATGGGGTTACTCTCTAGCTGCTGCTATGACAATTGACATTTTCTCGTTCGCTTTGTTTGGTTTGAATATCTAATACTCCACATTATTATTTTGTGACACTTGCATTTTGGGTCATTTATTCGTAGGACATACTGCTCTTGCAAGTTCTCACTCTCTTATTTTGGTTATTTGATACTTCCTCTGTTCCCATTTAGTTTTCAGGTTAGGCTTTTACATGCCATTTGAAAAAGAAGTAATAAGAGGAGTAATTTGGCTAATCTACCCTTATCAATTCTTTAATCTTTGAACAGAATAATCTATTTTCAATAGATAAGCAAATTATATTGCCGTGCTTCTTCATTTCTCCATTAATTGTGTAACTATATCTCAATTATATTATCAAACCCAATTTAAATATGCACGTTGACGTAAATAGAGATTAGTTACACAATTGATGTAGAGATGAAGAGGACGTAAATAGAGGTGTCTTTTTTACAGAAAATAGGTTTGTGTGGTCAAAGATTGAAGAACTAATAAGTATAAATTAGTCAAATTACTCCTCTTACTAATATTCTCTTAAAGGTGTCTACGAGGGCCCAACATATGCGTGTACAAAAGCTATTACTATATCTAAGATTAAAAGAACAACTTTTTGGAATTTCATCTATGAGGTTTCTTGTGGGACAATCTTACGAGTGGTCTCTGCTGATGAATTTGCCAGGTTACAAAATGGATGAACATGACCCCGATTCGGCCTACTTGCGGTTGCAGTTCTCGAAGTTTCCAGGTCCGAGGTCTGGTGGCTCTGGAAGTCGTGGGAAGCGATAAATAACATCCATCAGCTTTTTATTTACTTACTATTGCTCCGTCTGAATTGACTTGTGTTATGTACTGTAACTGGAATATGCAACTCACAATTGGCTCTACAGCGGGCACTATCCAAGGTTACAGTATTATGCACGCTACTGGTTTTTGAAGTGGGAGGTTTTTCACTTCAACTGCCTTAAAAGCCAGTGAAACTTTGTTTCCAAGAATGTACAACTTGATAGGCGGATGCAGGTTGTAGTACTAGTTGTTGAGTAAACGCTTTAAATTTTATTCCAGACAGTGGATTTTTAAGAGTGTGTGTGACAAAAATCTGGATAAGCGCTTCTCATCTTGCTTTTACTTGTTTCCTTCAAATAGAAAGTGTTTTGCAAAGACTGAACCAATTCAAAGAATATCAAAAGGATCATACACATTACTAATAATAGATGGCAACTTGAGATTATTCATTAGTTCCTCCAAAAAACAGGTACAAGTTTCCAACTTGGGCATTGCTAATAATAGATGGAAGCTATACTCTTCTTCCATCTAGTAACGACCCTTTGCTTTTTTGGTTTCCATGGATATTATGTGCATAGCAGGGCATCGAAAACTATTACCGGACGATATATCCATTGTTATGTATATTGCTTTTGTGTACCGTAAAAGAAATTATTGGTGCTATTTGTGCCACCACGACATTTTAAGAATATTTTACGTGTAAAAGTAAATTTCTCACGTGAAGAAAATGTAGGGTCATAGAATAAAAATAAGTTAGTGGCTGTTTGACATCAGTAAGGAATGTGGGCGCAATGACTGGCTTATGTCTACAAACAAACAATGTTGACTTTCTTCCATTTGGCTGTATTCTTTTTGTCATGAATTACCTTCTCTCATAAACTATTTGACATAATTCCATTAATTCTTTTAGAAACTTCAATAGTATATTTTAAGCATTTAAATTTTTTTGCTATTAAACATATTTTGTTTTTTCTTTCTAATAATTAGAGTACGAATCAACTTTACAACTCTAATTTTGCTATCTAATATTACTACTTTCCACTCAATAAGGAATATTATTACTTTTAGTCCGCGCCAGAAACTATATATATTCTGTAGCCGAAAAATTTATATTTTTTGTATATATTATACATTCTCGATAATAATGTCATATAAATTAGGGATGAATGGAACATTCATTATCCTATTTTTTTTCACTCTTTTGAAATCAGTAACTGGATATAAAGAATTTAACTCTATTAGACAAAATAAAACCACCAAAGGCTTATAGTTTAATAGTATGAAGACGAGTCTTCCACATAATATGCGTGGGTGATTCCCACGACCTCCTTTTCCTTTTCCATTCTCTGATTCCCTATGTGATTAAAAAAAACACCTTATCATACAAAAATAAAGAGCAATAGTTTTATTTGCAATTATCATGATTTTCCACCTTTACTATAATTAGTTGTTGGATTGCAGATCAATATGTTTTGGATCACCACCCTTAGTTGTATACCACTATCTTTTTTCTTATACATAAAATAATAGAGAAATGAAAACAAAATATCCGATTTTTATATAATTTTCTGTATTATCTAAGATTTCTATGAAAATTTAATACAGTGTATCAGATTTTGAGACTCAAACTTAGTGGGAAGGCAACTTCGATAACAGTGTGGGAACTTCAATTCCATAAGTTACCTAGAGCCTTATGTCTATGCTTTTATCAGTTTTCTCGTAATTAAGATGTACGACTTTAAGTACAGTGCTAACAAAAATAAAACACTATTTATATGGCAGAAAAGCCTAAGCCCAATCTAACAACTACTTAACTTCTCGCATAGGACAATGCAATGACAGCTAAGTACAATGCAATTCCATATTATGCACTAAATAATGACTTGGATACTCAATTTTTTAAATGGATCGAATATGGATAACTTAAAAATAACTACCAATAAATAATCAATAGGTTTAACTTCTATTGTTACAACCTGTAAAATACGTACATTTAATTATGCCAAAGGGTAGTTTATGTAAAAGGAACCAAGAATCCGGAAAATGGTTTAGAGTTAAGAAAACAGAACAAAAGTGTCAAAATGCGGACCGCATAACGCACATGCGACCGCAGAACTGACATGTTCCATCGCAGAATGGAACAGAGTTCTGGGCTGAAGCTGTGTCAAAAATGCGTCCAGAATGCGGACCGCAGAACTGAAATGCGGACCGCATAATTGACACCCCCATCGCAGAATGAGGCAGAACACTGGACTAAACCAATGTCCAAAATGCGACCAGAATGCGATCGCATTTTGGAAATGCGAACTGCATTTTGGCCCCTTTTGCGTCACATAATGCGACAGATTTTTAAAGTAAGATCTGCGACCAAAATGCGAACCGCATACCTTGTCTGCGGTGGGTATGCGATCGCAGACCTGACATTTTTCAAGTACGTGTGCCACTTACACCTAGGCCTATAAAAGGGACCCAAAACCCGTCCCTTCTTCATTTTTCTAAGTCTAAGCATAGTAGAAAGGCCCCGAACGACTCCTCTCAAAGAACCCATGAACCTTAACCAAATTTCTCTCTTCAAAAGCTCTAAATTGAAGAAAGAATCAAGGAATTGAGGAACTAAAGAGAAACCCTAGCTAAGTTTCCTTCTCTTACAAACCCAAAGCGAGGGCAAGACTTAGGGATTGAAGAATCAAGAAAAGAGAGCTAAGTTATCCACCATGCAAGGTAAGTTCCTACACCCATTCTCTTAGGGATTCTTGAAAATCCATTGCATGCATGTAAGAGTTCATGAGAATGTAAATGAAAGCTATGGGTTCAAGATAATTACCACTAGTAGCGTGGGTTATGATCGTTGTTGAGCTGCATGTGCCATGAATATGTTTGATAAGGTTAAGAAGAGGAAGATTATGAGGAAGCACCATATAAATTTAGGAGATTTTGGTTAGTAATAGCTATGATGCGTAGTGAGTAACAATTGAACTGTTCTTCAATTGTAGATTAAAGAATTGTAGCAATTTCGTGGCTTAAGAGCTGGTGCGATACATACCAGGTATGTGATACTATACCGTTCTTTCTTTTGCACGATTCCTATCGAATACAATACCACGAATGAGCCCCAAAAAGTATTCTATTCTTAGAAGCTAGTGTTGTTTGTATTATTCTCCCCCCTATGGAATGACTATTCTCGCGTCATGATAATAATGTTGATGGAAGTCTTTGAGTCCTATAACTATTATGTTAAAAAGGGGTATTATTAATTACGTGAGAAAGAAGGGAAAATAAAGGTAACAAGTCAAGAACACAAGTCATAATTAAGCTCGCAATGTATTATGTGCATCTATATATGTATGATTGAATTTCTTGTGACCGAGCCGGGTACGACCGGGTAAGGCATGCTATAAGGTAGTGCTGGTGAGCCCTTGGAGGCGTATGTGATTTGGGTGGTGACGTGTATGTAAAAGGTAATCCATAGATGACACAAGCATTGCTACTAATGAAGAAATGATTAAATAAGTCCAGTATGCAATAGTTGCTTTATATACCGAGCCGTTCTGTAAGTCGGCCGGGCAGGCACCTAGTGTGCGACTATATATATAGAAGTATATGTTTTACTACACCGGGCCGAGCTAAAAGTCGGACGGGCAGTTATACACCGAGCCGTTCTATATGTCGGCCGGGTAGGCACCCATTGTGCATTCATATAAACACCAGGCCGAACTAGATTCGGATGGGCAGACACCACTGATCAGTTGGGAAGACAACGATAAGGCCCACAGAGGCATGTGTATATATATAAATATATATATGTGTATGATTGAATTCGTATGACCGCGCCTAATGAAGGCCGGGTATGTTGTGACTGCGCCTAATAAAGGCCGGGTATGAGCCCACAGAGGCATGTGTATTTGATTACTATCCTACAGGGGCGTATGTAATGGTTTAGAATAACGACTATGTGATGTATGTAATGTCAATAACGTATATGAAATTGGCAAGCCTACGGAGGCGTATGTATAGGATGTGTATAATGATAATGTACGCGAGTATGAATATAATGGTGTTAGAAAGGTTACACGTAAATGCATAAGTCTCACCAATACGCTATGGTTAGCCGCCCTCAGAGGCGTACAGATGGTACAGGTCATGTATTTCTTATCCTGATGCTTATACTATTGTTCTTACATTATGCTTTCTGTCTTACATACTCAGTACATTATCCGTACTGACGTCGGTTCTCTGTGGACGCTGCACGTCGTGCTGCAGGTCTTGATAGACTGATAGAGGGAGCTCACCCATCACAGTAGGCTATTCAGCCCGCAGATATTGGCAAGGTTCATCCTCCGGACTTGCCATAGCATTGGTATGCATTTTGTATAGGCATTGTGGGCATGTCGGGGCCCTGTTCCGACGTAGGTTGTATTTTGTATGTTCCATAGAGGCTCAATAGACAAATGTCAGTATGTGTATAGACCAGTGTTGGGCTATGTGTAGATAAATTGCCTTGTCGGCAGACGTATGCACCATGTCGTATGGTGTTGTATTGTAGCCTAGTTGGCCACGTCATGTATAAATGTATGCCTATGATATAGTACGGTATCACGGAAGGTTATTGTTATTATTATTGCTATTGTTATATTATCTCTCGCAGTCCATGCCAGTACGATACACCTTATAAGCAATAAGGGAAGTCAGGTGAAGGGTTCGTCGGTACTCTGCGAGCAGGGTCCGGTGCCCGTGTCGCGGGCCCGCCGGTTGGGTCGTGATATCTATATTTACAAAGACGTAAATTGGAGGTTCCTCAAACTTGAGAGGCTAGGAATTCCCCCAAAGTGATCATGTTCAAGAAGCCATGGATAATATGACCGCCAGTTAAGCCATTTTCTATCCGTATTAAATATGGGCCGGATCAGATAATTTATTTGTTTTTGCTTTACCTATTTTTGACCTGTCCATATCCGACCGAACCCGACTGTTCGCCTCCCCTGGCTGAGATTATTAGATCTAACCCATGATGCATGATGCGGTCCGACTTTTTTCCGACTCCGCACATAGTGAGATCTTACTACATTGAACTGTTGTTTTTAATAATTTTTGTTCAATTCTTTTCATGGGTATTTCAAAGTCAATAATTCTCTTGCAATAAATTTCTCATTCTTTTCTTCCAAAGAGCTGAGTATGTGCATTTTCTTTGATGCTACTGCTTCATATTCGGAATTGCAATTCTCAGTGCAAAAATAGAAATTGAATCATAAGTTTTTTCCTTTTTTTTTAATTACACAAAAGGAAGGAAGAATCAACCCCCTCAAAAGATGAAGACGGAGAAGAAAAAAGAAAACGAATAATGTAAATCAAAAGGGAAAAAGTAAAAAAAAAAAAAAAAAGATCTTGCTTGATAGATCTAACACAAACCCCACATGCATTTATTAATATTTCTATTGACATCTCAATGTTTTTGTTTTTGCATGGCATCTTCAATGCATATACCTACCCAAAAAAAGAAATCATTATCGTACTTGACACAAATCCAATTGAAAAAGATTTCCAGTCAAATGATGCTTTTATTAGTATTATACTATTTACTTTCCTTTTCGTTTGAGTGTATAGAGACTGATTTTGACTATAATTCACAAATTGTGAATTCCGTGTTTAACGGTGGAAAAATGTGGCAAAGGGGACATCTCTTAATTAACAATCAGTTTGACAAATGACAACAGTTCCTTATCTTTGATTTGGCCTTCTTTTCATGTCTTCTTCTTATTCATTTTAAATAATTATGATGTCCGAATCGATTTATTGTGTATTTCGACTAATTTTATTCTAATAATATAAATATCGAATAACTCAATCAAGTAAAGATATTTTCTTATTTTTGTAATGTGTAGCATTTAATTAAGTATAAATTTAATTGGAAGAAATTTGATCATCAGTTACGAAAAGATATATGGTAACAAATTCGTTGTCACTATTGTAACAGTGAAATTTTCTTATACTAGAATGTATTAACAGTGCAAATTTTTTAAAATATTATTGTTTAGTTTAATTTATTATAAATAATCAAGTTACTGTTTTTATCATGATACTATTGAATGCTCATTATATAGAAATCTATAATACCTTTTAAATGACAACTATTGTACAATACTTTTTGAACAGCCTCATAAAAGTGCTGTAGTCTTTGCATAGGGTAGGTCAAATAGATTATGTAAGCAATTGCACTAACTAGAAACTACGTACTGTCTTTAGATTAAAAATTATTTTTTACTTACTTAAATTGTTGAGTAAGCTATTAGCCTATTCTTATAAGCCTATAGATAGTATTAATTCCGTGTTCTTCGGAAATTTATAATTCTTTGATTTGATCATAATTTCAGACTATATAAAAGGAATGCTAAGAACAAGACAAGGGAGTTTATCCCTCCATCATTTTTGTCCAATTTGAGTTCTCTTCCACTGTTTACTATGTAAAGAAAGAAAAGTTAGAAACAAACTAAAAATTAATTATATACTGTTAATTAAAATAAAGGAGTAACCAAAAGAGAATAGAAGATCTCTGACTCTTTTAGGCAAATGTTTGTCTAAATTATTTGTCGGCAATGAAGCTTAGAACTAAGTATTATTAACAACAATAATTTAGCTTCACTAATGGAATCCTATGAGGAGATTTGTAATACCTTTGTCGGTGATTAAGTTATGCTATTAATTAATTGTTATAACTTAAATAAAATGTCAAAGTCGTTGGATGAACCAAATGGAGTCATCCATCTAGGTGGTATTAGAATTCAATTATTGAATAGTATCTTTTTACTTTAAATATTAAAGTAAAAAAGAAGCGTATTTGGTTTGTTACATATGAGTCCGTTTGAAAGCCCTTATTTTAAGTGACTTTTAAGTATAAGTCATACATTTCTAATTTTTTTTTAAAGTTTAAAAACAAGTGCTTAAAAGACACTTTTTTATTTTTTTATTTTATCTAAACATTACAAAATAACTTAAAAACTATTTTAGTTTAAAAATATTTAAAATAAGCCAAATCAAACGAACTCTATGTATGACAACTTGGCGAACATTTATTGAATCCGAGGAAAAGAGAATCAATCATAGTTTAGGTAGAGAAAAGCTAAGAAAATAAGTAAAGATTAATTAGTTGCTCGGATTAGCAAAAAGAGGAAGAAGCCGAGTATTAAATGAAAGAAGAACGTGAAAAAGAAGGGTATTGGCGGGCTAAATGAATCAATGGACAACCTATAAAAATACCACTAAAGATCTAAATCAAAAAGTAAAAAAAAATTCATAATTAGAGGAATTGTGGCAATTCTACTTGCAGTTCAGCAATAAAAACACAAAATTTGGAAATATATTGGGAAGAAAAGTCCTCGAACTCTTTAACTGATTCAATTCAAGCTTTTAACTCTTTACTGACATAAGACTAAATTAAAGTAATCTTTTTCATCTTATATATGTAAGTATATATTTCCTCTTACTAAGGGCATCTCCAACCCTATTAACTCCAACCCATTACATCATTTTTTTGCACCAAAAAACAATATTCCTTTTATATTCTTCTCTCTCTCTCTTATATTATATTGTTTTCTTTTACTTAATTTTATTTATAATTTCAGAAAAAAATTCTTTTTTTTCTTTTTTTACATATCCATCACATGTAATTCATAATCCTTTGTTATAAATCATTTAACATAAAATTATTTTATACCATAAAATTTTAAATAATATAGATTGTAAACAAATATTATACGTTATACATATTAATGGATAATTCAAATAAAAGTGAAATCATTGATAAAATATAATTAAATAAATACTATTACATTAAGGTAGAATTTATTTTAATTTCTACATAAATTCAACTTCCATGATTAGTACGTTGCTCCCATAAATGCTCTACTAATGCATTACGAAGTGCAAAATGAGTATCTTTGTTCTTAATTTTTTTGTGTCGAGCTAAAAATTGTTCAAATCGATAATTTTCATCTACTACCATTTTTACTGTTGGAGTTGGACCTTCCCAAGCATCTTGAATTGGTGCATCAAGATCACGCTCATCCTCGATTATCATGTTGTGCAGTATAATACACGATGTTAATATATCATGTAGCACTTCTTTTCTCCAAAAATGTGAGGGCCTTGCAATAATTGCAAAACGAGCTTGCAAAACTCCCAATGCACGTTCAACATCTTTTCGACATGATTCGTGTTTCGTCGCGAAATATTTCTTCTTTTGAGATTGTGGCTCATGAATGGTTTGCACAATTGTAGACCATTTTGGATATATACTGTCAGCTAAATAATAACCCACATCATATTCGTTTCCTTGAATAACATAATGGGCGGGAGGAGTAATTCCTCGAAATTATTATGTTATTGAACATTATGTTATTTATTAACAACATATTATATTTTATATTTGTAATTTTCATTTTTGTGATGGTTATATTTTTTAATACAATTATAACTTATAATAAAATTAACTTACAATTTTATATAAAATAATATATACGAAAATTAATTTATAAAACTTACACTCCAAAATTAAGATGTAAAATTAATATTATAAGATATTACATAAAAAATAAGTGGGTATATTAGGAATCTAAAATTATAAATTAAAATTTATAATATGTTAAATTAAAAGTGTTATATAATAAAAAAGAATAATAATAAAATATTAATGAATAGTAATGGTGTAGATGAATAGGTATATTAGGAATTTAAATGTAACAATAAAATTTATAATATGTTAAATTAAAAGTGTTATATAATAAAATAATAATAATAATATATATGGATGAATAGTAAAATGGTGCAATGAATAGTGTTGCACCAAAATAGTATATTAGAGCTCCAATCTTGCACTATATTTTACACCATTTTGGTGCATGAATAGTGTTGCACCAAATTTGGTGCAACACTATTCATGCACCAAAATGGTGTAAAATATAGTGCAAGATTGGAGCTTTAATATACTATTTTTTGTACCAAAATAATATTTGGTGCAAAAAATAGTGCAAGGTCGGAGATGATCTTAAGTGCTACTTATAAGTTTTCAATTGCATCATGAAAATGCTGAAGTTACTAATAAAAGTGGGATTATGGACATGTAGCTTTCATTATTGATTGGATGGCTTGACTCGGCGAACAGAGAGAAGCAAAAGCAATACAAATCAATGACGTGCGGTAGATTCCAATATTGTCTAAATCAAAATCTGTATCATACACATATCAATTTATTTTTTCATTCATATCATACACCAAATTATTCGTAAGTGGCATCTTCTCAGCTGCCCATCTCACTGTAATAAACTTTTGCATTAAATTTTAGGTTAAAGCTTGTTCAGTATTGGGACCTAGTTTTTCCTCATGCTTCTTCAGAGATCTGTATGTTACTCCATCCGGTCATTTTCGTTTAAAATTTTGGTACGTTCACTAAAAAAATTATTTGATAATACTAATCATTAAAACTATTTGGCGAAATTATTCTATCTCTTTCTTAAATGAGAAAATAATGACTATATACTGCATTGATCGAGCAGCAAGAGATTAAATTGCGAAAAAAATAATTTTTTTTTATTTTCTAAAATAACATATATAAAGGATCGGAGGGAGTGGTTTTGTATTCCTCATGAAGAGCTAAGTACTTCATTTTATTTCAGGCCATTTAAAATTAAATGTTGTATTTTTTCAGGCCCCTTAGAATCAGATGTTGCTTTATGTGGTGCTGAATTGATGCATTATGTGATGACCCGTCACGTTACCATGCCATATAGGTATTATTTGGCGTATATTAATACCATGTGAAAGCTTACATAGGAGGAAAGCTACTATTTATGAGAAGAATATAGAGAAGTATGAACATTTCCTTTGGAAGACCCTAGATGCCTATGGATTTGCTAGGAAAGTCCTTGAAATCTTCTAGGCTTGTACAAAATTCTAGAGAAAGCCCTTATCTTGTAAATATTAAGGACTTGTGTAACAATTAATATTTATACTCTAGCCTCTAGGAGACTAGTATATAAAGGAGGCCATCCATTTGTAATTCACCAAGCAAACAATTCAAGTTCTCTCTAATACAAAGCTTCCTTTAATAATTCTCTTGTATTCTTTCTACCATTCTCTTAGCGATCTTAAGTATGGTAAGGCTGACTTGGTATAGCAAGAACGTGAGTAAGTTGTACAAGATCGTGAGCGAATTGCCAAGTGCCGCATGTGTACTTAGTTAACAACTAAGGACGTGACAACGTGGTATCAGAGCAAAGGTTGCATCTAAGGGAATGGCGAACAACGGAGAAATTAACGCTGCCAACACCCAAGCCAACGTCATCCAAGATGCTGCTGGCGAGAGCGGCCGTAACAAAAAGAGGAATGCCACCAACAAGAGCCAGGAGGTGCCACCCGAGGTTGTGTCAAACGAAAGGCTTACTTCCCAAGAACCATTTACCACTGAGGTGAGCGAGGATAAAGTGAAGGTCCTGCCCCAGGACGTCTCGCTCGGTAAAGAGTGGGTGATGAAGATGATCGTGGGGATGGACGCCGTGGAAATCTTTAGCCAACACTTGGGGAAGGTGGAAGGCACCCTTAGCGTTCTTGAGGTGCACACCCTTGAAGAGATTGAAAGTATCTGAAATGACTTGGAGGGATGTACACAGACCGAGATGGAACTAATGCAAACCATTACTGCCTTAGAGTGCAGACTCGTGGAGGCTTTGAGTACTATCGATGCTATGAAGGCAAAGGTAGACTCACTCGAGGAGCATGTTAGTGCTAGCGTGACCGAGGCAGCCAGCAATTCTGTGGTGACGAGGAAGGCCAAGATCGAGGCTCCAAAATCCCCAGTGTTTAAAGGTGTTCGTGATGCACAAGAAGTGAAAACTTCCTTTGGCACTTGGAGAACTACTTCAGGCACGGCAAAGTGAGGGAAGACGAGGCCATGATCAACACTGCAGTGTTGTACCTCTCAGAGACTGCCATGCTATGGTGGAGAAGGAAGATGGCTGACGTGGATAAAGGTCTATGTACTATTAGCACGTGGGATTAGTTCAAAGCCGAGTTCAAGCGACGGTTCTTTCCAGACAATGTCTTGTACGAGGCAAGGCACAAGCTTAGGGAGTTGAAGCAAACATGGAGCATACATGTCTATGTCAAGGAGTTCACTACCCTTATGCTTCAAATCCCCAACCTGACCAATGATGACTTATTGTTCCACTTCATGGACGGGTTGCAAAATTGGGCTAAGCAGGAGTTGTAACGATGGAAAGTCACAGATATAGACCAAGCCATAATGGAGGCCGAATCATTGATGGATTTCAGGCATGACAAGCACGACAAATGCAAAGGCAAAGAATCGAAGTTTAACAATGTCAAAGGTGGGGGAGACCGTGGCAAAGGCAAGGAGATACAACAACAATACTATAAGACTCAAGATTCTAAAAAGTTGAGTGGCCGTCAGGGCTATGCCGAGAAGAAGACGCAGGCCGAGAAGAAGGGATGTTACATATGCGGAGGCCCGCACAGCTTCAGGAATTTTCTCGACCTAGAGAGCCTCAGCGCCATGGTCCGTGAACGGAAGGAGCAGCTGCAAGGAGAGATCAGGAACCGCACAATTGGGTATGATCGGATTATGCGGTGCTGTCACAAAGCAATCTATCCAACCTACAGAGAATGGCAATCAGTACGTGGATCTCACCATCAACAACAAGCCTGCTCGTGCGATGGTGGATACTGGAGCAACCCACAATTTCGTGACTAAGGTTGCCGCAAAGAGACTAGAATTGAAGCTTTCTCCTGCCAACTCTCGCGTCAAGACCGTGAATGCCGAGGTACATAATGCTCGTGGGATAGCTAATGGAGTTGGTGGTCAAATTGGGAACTTGGAAAGGTATGACAAACTTTACCGTAACCACTATGGATATCTTTGACATCATATTGGGGCAAAAGTTCTTTAGACATTGTCATACTTTGATCGACCCCAACCTCCAACATCTCTTGGTTATGGAGCGGGAAGGATCTTGCATGGTACCTACAGTGACTATGCCACACGGACAGAGCCAAGCACAACTTTCTGCTATGCAGGTTATCAAGGGATGTTGGTCACATTCGCGCATCAAAGGCATCTTTCGGTGCACCAGTATTGTTCCAGAAGAAGAAGGATGGATCGCTACGCTTGTGCATAGACTATCGAGCACTTAATAAGGTCAAAGTGAAGAGTAAGTACTCAATCCCGTTCGTTACTGACTTGTTCAATAGACTTGGGCAAGCCAAGTACTTTACTAAGGTGGATCGTCGCAAGGGCTACTGCCAGGTTCGCATTACAGAAGGGGATACACTGAAGACAGCATGTGTGACGAGATATGGAGCCTTTGAGTGGTTGGTGATGCCCTTCGGCTTAACCAATGCACCGGCCACATTTTGCACCCTTATGAATAAGATTTTTCATCCCTACCTTGATTAATTCGTGGTAGTCTACCTAGACGAGATAGTCATCTATAGCAACACCTTGGAGGAGCATATAGAGCACTTAAGGAAGGTTTTCCAAGTCTTGCGGGAGAACGAGCTATACATCAAAAGGGAGAAATGCGAGTTTCCACAATCAAAGGTGCACTTCTTAGGCCATGTTATTTCCAATGGCGAGCTACGCATGGATGAGGCTAAGGTACGTGCTATCCAGGAGTGGAAGGCACCTATAAAGGTAAATGAGTTGAGATCCTTCCTTGGCCTTGTTAACTACTACCGTCGGTTCATCAGTGGCTACTCAACAAAAGCCGCACCATTAACTGAGTTTCTAAAGAAGAACAAGCCATGTGTTTGGACCGAGCATTGTCAAAAGGCGTTTGAAGGCCTTAAGGCAACTGTAACAGAGGAGCTAGTCTTGGCGCTACCTGACTTTTCTAAGACATTTGAGGTGCACACAGATGCCTCTGACTTTGCCATTGGGGGTGTCCTGATGCAGGATAAGCATCCCATAGCGTTTGAGAGTCATAAGTTAAATGAGACGGAGCGGCGTTACACAGTGCAAGAGAAGGAAATGACTGCTATTGTGCATTGCCGTTGTACATGGCGGCATTATTTGCTAGGGTCGAGATTCGCGGTCAAGACTGTCAATGTGGCTACTAGCCACTTTCAGACATCGAAGAAGCTCACACCAAAACAAGCTAGGTGGCAAGATTTCCTGGCCGAGTTTGATTATGTGCTGAAGTACAAGCCGGCAAAGATAACGTTATAGCCGATGCCTTGAGCCCGAAATCCGAGCTTGCTTCCATCACTTTAGCAAGTTGGGACATTCGTGAGGATATAAAAGAAGGCATGCAGCATGATCCAATAGCTAAATAGCTTATCGAGTTAGCCAACCAGGGGAAAACGAGACGTTTTTGGGTAGAAGACGACATATTGCTTACCACGGGTCGGCGGGTCTACGTGCTAAGTTTGGAGACATTAGACGGCGGATCATAAAGGTGAGTCATGAAACAATATGCGCTAGTCATCTAGGTCAACGTCGCACTAGGGCCTTGGTTGAGTCAGTCTACTATTAGCCACACATGCGAGATGACATAGAATGTTATGTGCGGACTTGTCTTGTCTACCAGCAGGACAAGGTTGAGCAACAACAACCCGGAGGACTTTTGGAATCCCTACCAGTCGCAGAGCGTCCATGGGAGAGCGTGACTATGGATTTTATCACTTGTCTACCGAATTCCGATGGTTATGGTACTATTATGGTGATCGTGGATAGATTTTCTAAATATGCCACCTTCATGCCCGCCTCACCAAGTTGCACTGCCAAGGAAGCCACCAAGGTTTTCTTTAAGAACGTGGTGAAGTATTGAGGCTTACTAAGGCATATTATCAGCGATCGAGACCCCCACTTTACTGAAAAATTTTGGAGAGAGTTATTCGACATACCTGGCACAAAACTACACTTTTCCACTATTTTCCACCCATAGACAGATGGATAGACGGAACGGGTCAATGCCTTACTGGAATGCTACTTGAGGCATTATATAAGCGCGCATCAGAAAGATTGGGCTAGGCTCCTGGACATCGCCCAATTCTCTTATAACTTTCAGCGGAGTGAGTCCACGGGATGGACACCATTTGAGCTAGTCATAGGCCAACAGCCACAAACTCCACATTCATTACTAGTTGCGTTTGAGGGAAAGAGTTTGAGGGCTTATCATATGGCCAAAGGATGGGAGGAGCAGCTTGACACTGCTAAATCTTACTTGGATAAGGCAGCTAAGAAGATGAAGAAGTTTGCGGACCGTAAGCGGCGTCCCACGGCCTATACAGTTTGAGATATGCTAATGGTGAAGTTTAACCCAAGATAGTTCAAGGCACTATGAGGCATGCATTGGAATCTGATTCGCAAGTATGAGGGGTCACTTAAGATCGTCTCCAAGGTAGGCAAGATCTCATACAAGCTTGACATGCCATCGTATTTTAAGATCTATCCTGTCTTCCATGCTAGCATGCTTAAGCCATATCATGAAGACAAGGATGATCCGAGTAGAAGCCAATCAAGTCGAGCGCCTATTACTATCACCGCTTCACATGACTAGGAGATTGAGGCTATTATAGATTACTAAACCAGGCGAAACAAGGGCAGAAAGCCACCATAATGTTCCTCGTCCATTGGAAGGGGCAATCTCCGGAGGAGGCCATGTGGGAACGATACGAAGACTTATGAAAATTCAAAGATAAGATCCGAGAGTTTATGCAGCAATATTGCGCCGCGCTCGTCGCAACATTAGGTGGGGGAGAGTGTGATGACCCGCCACGTCACCATGCCACATAGGCACCATTTGGCATATATTAATACCATATGGAAGCTTACATAGGAGAAAAGCTAGTATTTGTGAGAAGATTCTAGAGAAGTATGGACATTTCCTTTGGAAAACCCTAGATGCCTATGTATTTTCTAGGAAAGCCCTTGGAATCTTCTAGGCTCTTAGAGAATTCTAGAGAAAGCCCTTATCTTATAAATATTAAGGACTTGTGTAACAATTAATATTTACATTCTAGCCCCTAGGAGACTAGTATATAAAAAGAGGCCATCCATTTGTAATTTACCAAGCAAACAATTCAAGTGCTCTCTAATATAAAGCTTCCTTTAACAATTCTCTTGTGTTCTTTCTACCATTCTCTTAGCGATTTTGAGTATGGTAAGGTTGACTTGGCATAGCAAAAACGTGAGCAAATTGTGCAAGATCTTGAGCAAGTTGTCAAGTGCCGCACGTGTACTTAGTTAACAACTAAGGACGTGACACTTGTTTCACTTTGAAAAGTTAAATTGATTTTTCACAAATGAGCCATACTAAAATGTTTGGGATTTGAAAATTTCTCGAGAACTTGATCACACTGGCTTCAAAAACAAAAAAAGAGAGGATGCTTTTGAAAATAAAGAATAACATATGAAATTGTATTTGATAACACTTAGCATATTTACAAATACAATTGAAAGAAAACAGAAGAAAAGACATCGTTTCCCTAACCCATACTATTGACCCAAACAAGAAGCCCAAAAAAAAAAAAAAAAAAAAGGAAGAAGAGGAGAAAAGGAAAGAGGAAATGAAGAGAGACAGCAAGATAGATTATTTTGTCGGTGCCAATTCTCCTTACCCTTAAGCTAACAAATTATTGTTCACTAGTTAAGGTGATAGGATTCTTATTATATTAGTTTTTGCCTTCAGCAAATTACTAAAAAATGCTTGTACACGCTTTTGTAAATTAAGGTCCTTAGCTTCTCATATATCAACGACAGTAGGCATCAATTACCATATAGTATTATACAAGTAAATGATAAACAAATGCGATATTTGTTTAATTACCATATTTCTTTTTCAAGACACTACTTTAATTACTCATCCATTCAAATGGATCTTATCATTTCGCAGACTGTTGTTAGTACCTTCTTTTTTTACCTTTTGTAAATAAATAAATGTTAATAATATCCTCAACATTTCCTAGGTTAATTTTCTTCTCCCAAATAATTTTAAAAATTTATCATTGTGATTAGTGTGTTACTAATGGAGTTCAATTGAACCCTTAACTTTTGATGCGGAGTAAAAATTTATTAAAATTACAAAAATAATAGATACGAACCCGTAACTTTTAAAATATTATGGGTTCAATATTAAAATCCTTAAAAGTTAAGCCTATAAAATTTAAATCCTGGATCCGCCTCTGAATATGATACTCAAATACGTTGGTCTTAGCACAATTTGAGCATGCCTGTTGTATGTCTGGATCCTCCTGGATGCCATTTTTATTTTGCTTTTTGATACCTTTTCGCAACTTTAGTCCATTGCTTGAACATGATATTTTCTACCTCTTGTCTGTTCCCATGATGATAAACTATGATAACTATCATTTTCAGAAATATTGGATTGAATTAGATATATTTTCAATATTGTTGAATATTTTGCCCTATCCCCCACCCAAAAGAAAATAATTCATACCTTTACTTGGTAATAAAAGTGGGTCATGCACAGTCTTTCTCTTGTCTTCTCTAAGATTAAACTCTTAGGAAGTGACCTACTGAAAATGCTACACATAAAATTCCCCCACTCCCTCCAAGTTGGGGGGTGGCGAATCTTTTCCCCCTTGAATCCATTCAGCCGGGCTTATGCCTCCCGAGGTGGTGGAACGTTTGATTTGGACCTCTACCCTATAGTTAATATTGAAATAGATAATACAAAGGAATGGGACATAAAACCAAAACCTCCTACAAAACACCAAAGTATAGGGGACGTTGGTTGAAAAATCACCATGAAATTGGTTCTTGAATCATGTCTCTTAATATGATGTATTGTGTTTAATTTCTCTATTATTCCCTATTTTTATGGCTAGAGTGGCTAGACTAAAAGATCCTGTACATGCTTCTTGAGTACATGTGAAGGTTCCTTAATCAGTCAGAAGTTGTACACCTAACCAGAATGCCATAAATTACATCAAGTGAAAAACTTAACTTGTTCAAAGCTGAACTGAGTCATCCGATCAATGTCCGATTCTTCACTAGAAGCATTAATCATACAAGAAGAATTTAACTTAATTTACTGTACTGGAAATCATTTACATAGTTTACATATAAAGCCTTTTAGAGCGACACAAGGATTGACACTAATCATGCTTGAATATTAACTTTACTCAATTTATCAATGTCTGATACAAGTGAATTTCACGCTTTTTGATTACGGTAAATGTCAAGTTTCATAGTTTTACTTTTTGAAATCAGTCATACATGTGAATAGAACATTAATTTAAGTTAAAGAATCATATAAAAAAGCTAGCTGCTCTGATTTCTGTAACTGAAATCGTGCAGAGTTGAGGCATCCACACTTGTTTTTCAAATCTTCAGTACTATATAAAAAGATAGAAAGTAAAAGGAGACTTTTCTCTTTGAATTATTGCATCAGAAATAGTATAGCTGCCAATTGCCATAATAGTTTATTTCTTTGCTTAGCTTGCAGCCTCTATCGAACAAAAAAAGTATACCAACTCAAGTCAATTTGAGCCGACAACATGACAAAACCAAATCAAAATGCATACTCTAGCTTTTTTACTTTGGTAGGTTTTAAGTATTCTACTGAGACTTTTACCTTCATTTATGAAAATCTTGAAAAGGGTAATTGTATAATTGAAAGCTATATAAAGGGGTCGGAGTGAAGCTTAAGAGGACAACAACTTTTCCCATTTGTTTCAAAGATGGGGAAAATGGCCTCTCTATTTGCCTCTCTTTTAGTGGTTTTAGTGTCACTGAGCTTTGCTTCTGAAAGCTCAGCAAATTATCAATACTCATCTCCACCACCACCTAAGAAACCATACCTCTACAAGTCTCCTCCTCCACCGGTGCATGTCTATCCATCACCACCCCACCACCCTGTATATAAGTCTCCACCACCGCCTAAGAAGCCATACCACCCTTCACCAACACCATATCATCCTGCACCAGTTTATAAATCTCCACCACCATCAACTCCGGTTTACAAATCACCACCACCACCCAAGAAGCCATACTACCCTCCACACACTCCAGTTTACAAGTCGCCACCACCATCAACTCCGGTTTACAAGTCACCACCACCACCCAAGAAGCCATACTATCCCCCACACATCCCGGTTTACAAGTCGCCACCACCACCAACTCCCGTTTACAAGTCACCACCACCACCCAAGAAGCCATACTATCCCCCACACACCCCGGTTTACAAGTCGCCACCACCACCAACTCCTGTTTACAAGTCACCACCACCACCCAAGAAGCCATACTATCCCCCACACACCCCGGTTTACAAGTCGCCACCACCACCAACTCCCGTTTACAAGTCACCACCACCACCCAAGAAGCCATACTATCCTCCACACACCCCAGTTTACAAGTCGCCACCAACACCAACTCCCGTTTACAAGTCCCCACCATCACCCAAGAAGCCATACCACCCTTCACCAACTCCGTATCATCCTGCACCAGTTTACAAGTCCCCACCACCACCAACTCCAGTTTACAAGTCACCACCGCCACCAATGAAGCCATACCACCCTTCACCATCACCATACCATCCTGCACCTGTTTACAAGTCCCCACCACCACCAAGTCCAGTTTACAAGTCACCGCCGCCACCAATGAAGCCATACCATCCTTCACCAACACCATACCATCCTGCACCTGTTTACAAGTCACCTCCACCACCAACTCCTGTTTACAAGTCACCTCCACCACACCACCCCTATCTTTACGCTTCTCCTCCTCCTCCCTACCATTACTAAGAAGTGACATCACAAAGTTGAAGGTAATAAAGCCAAATTAATTAAGACATTTCCATAATGATATGTCAAGAATACAAAGCAAATTGCATAACTGTCTTCATGCAAAACATTAATACAATATAAACTATAAAGAACTGCGCTCTCTGCTTCTTATTTTCTTAGCTTCATTTATCAGTCACTAGCTGTTCAGAATTTTCAGTATCTTTTGACACTAAGAACCTAATCGCACAATGTATATTCTTATGCAGGAAAAGCAGAATGTTGAGCTAAAAGAAAGGCTTTTTCCATTTTCGAGAGGTAATGAGGAAAGAAGAGGAAGAAAAAAGAGAGCAAATAATAAGCCCCACAGGAGGCGAAGTTCTTTTGTAGCTTCATGTTATCTAAGCTATTGATATTGTCTGTACCCTATATTTTATTTCTCTGTCTTTGTCTATGTTTTGTTCAGTTTCGATCTCCTTGCAAAATGCAGAGATTATGAGATGAATAAACTAAGTTATATTGTTATACGTGTTAGTTTTCTCCTCCTCTCTCTAGCTAGCCTTTTGTTTTCTCTTTTTCTTATTTGATTTTCTTTAAATCAAACCATTTTAGGAAAGGGCTAGGGAGTGATCAAGTAAAACACAAAGATTAGAAGAAACTTCTTTTTCTTTTTCCTGAAAAAAATTTAACGTCAAGATTTATCTCTTTTTGTAATGGAATCATTTCTAGAGTTATGACTATTTTAAAATTTGATATCGCCAGACCTAGCAAATTAAAGTACTCCTTCGGCTGCATCTGGCAGTGTACGGAGAATGGATTACTTAATATTCAGTATGAAGTTGGACATAAAACCTTCAAGAGTGTTAGTGAATTGAACTCTTTAAAATTTAATTATGTAATACTAGAGATACTAACTTAAGAAATATCTATTATTAGTGAATTGACTACATATATTCTATCCTACAAAAAGTTATCACAGCTACTCCAAGCTTGAAGGACTTTATATATGTCTTTAGCAAGCATATCACTTAAAAAATTTCTTTCGTTCAGAATGATATTCTTTCTTTTCTTATGTAATTTTTAAAATCAAGAGAAAAAGAAATGCAATAATTTTTTGAAATATAGTTAATTTACTTCATTCCTGATGCACTTTTTGGTGAGGTAATCTTCACACCTAGCTAAAACTAAGTTTTTCTTTGAAGGAATTTTCTGAAATTCACACTTACGGATTGTTTACCCATAAAAACGTATAGTTGAATTTATATGTGGTTTTTAGATAAGTGAACTAATTTGATCTTGAAATAATATAATAATTGAAGAAATGTACAATACTTAGCCTTAAAATGTAGATGAAACAACAAAGATGACAGTTCCGGGAACAAGGTTTCCGAGAACAGCAATAATGAGATCAAAAAACGAAAAAGTAAGATTGTACTAAGCTTTGTATAGAATGTAGTGTAAGTTTAGCCAGAAAATTCGTCTATTTTACAATGATAACTGGGCTCACTATTTATAGCCGTTTCTAGGGAAGGAGGTCCTAGGATCATGCCCTCCTTTAATGTCAATTATGAGGGTCATTGATGAAGATGTAACAATGAACATAAATGCCAAATTCTCTGTAATGAGCCGTTGCTCTTAATGCTACAGAATATTCCTTATTAAATATTACTGGGCGCAGAACATCTAATATACCTTTATGAACGTTATCCCTTCCGGTGACAAGCAGAATGGCTGTGTTCGGTTTTCGGCTAACCCCGTCTTGGGTTCCACGTGTCTTTCCTTTAGATGACCACGTGTCATATCATATTTCATCCTATATAGATAGTCCCCATGCTTTCCGGTGACATAACTTTGTGTTACCGAGAAGTTGGTAGAAACACTCTTTTGGCGGGAATTACTATAACTCCCTCTGAAGGCTTCTGATGGCTGATTAGACACACGTCTCTCCGCATTTAATGCCCCGAACATGCATCATCCCACGATTCAGCACAGCATTTGTCGATTATCGAGGTAATCATGGCCATGAATTTAGCCGCCATAATTTTACTTATACGCATCATTCTTTTCCTTTGCACTTCATAATTTCTTGAGCTTCTAATTTGCATCTTTGTTCTCCATCCTTTCTCTAATTATCTGCAAACAAAAACCTTTCCTTCTTCTTATTCAATGGCTTCTTCTTCCAAGAACAAGATAAACGCCGAGGACTCCGCTCCTCGAACGGTGGGTTCCATCGTCCCAAGAAGACTCATTACCAAAGGACTTTGAAGAGAAATTCCCTTCTTCTAATCCTCGTACATGGGCTATTAGTAGGTACCCTTCTTCTATTCGTCCTTCCAGTATTCCTGCTATGAAGGAAGACTGCCACTGCCATGAGTTGGATATCATTGCTCCTGATCTATCAGAGCGAGTGACCTTTCCTAAGGAAGGTTTTACATACTTTTACACGTATCCCTTTACTTTGGGTGCGTTTTCTTTGAGTGACGAGCTTGATTCCGTAATTACGGAGTTTTGCCTTCGCTACCAGGTGTGTTTGGCACAGGTAAGTCCTTCAGTGTGGAGGACAGTCGCCTGCCTTCGACGCTTGTGCCAAGAGATTGGAGAATAGCTAACGTAGCTCGTATGATGAATCTCTACTCCCCCAAATTTTCCGTGGGGGTATGATAAACCTCTGTAAATGTGGTCACCATGCTCTGTTGATTAGCATGGATGATGATAACGACCGTGGGTGGACGGAACGGTTCGTTGCAGTTGCCACCAATAATATCATTCCGACAACGACTTCATCTTTTCTTTTCCCATTTTGTACTTTTACCGTTTTGGCACGTTCTTGTAAATAAAGACATATTTTTGCTCAAGTATTGTTTGAGTCTTTCTTTTGTTTGAATATCCATGCAAGTCTTTAACCTTTGCATTTGCTTAAGAATTCTGTGTACGTTCTTCTGTTCGCGCTTTACTATGTGTAGCATCGGATGCATTTTCCTCGACCCACTTTGGTTCCAAACATTATCCCTTTTACGTAAGGGTTATTATAAGTATTTGTGCAAGTTTACTTTTTGTGTCCTTTCATGTATGTCTTCGGGTGCACTTTCCTCGAAGGCATTTTGACTACGAGCACAAATTCTTCCGAAACCAACCCTTTAACGTGAAAATTTTCATAAGAGAGGGCCCTCTTATGTTTACAATGCTCTTGAAGAGGAAGTCTCCTATTCATTATGGCACTAACATTTGAAGTACTTGTTTAACTTTCAAATGACAAAGTTAGTTCATCGTTCAAAAAAGAAACAAGATAAAAATAAAAGTTTCATTTCATATAATTCCTTATATTTTCAAAAGTACACAAGCATTTATTATGCTAAGAAATTCTCATTACATGTGGCTAGCATTTATTATGCTAAAAAGAAATTGCCATTACTTGTGGCTATCTTGTACAACTTGTTTCTACTGGGCTGGATGCGCAATCCTCGGTCTCGATGATGCATTTGATTTTCGGATTTTCATTTCCAGATTGACGTGGCAGTCTATGTTGCCGTATCCTCATATCATCCCCCCACCCCCCCCCAGTGTTCGAATGCAAAGAATGCGAATTGGAACATTAGAAGTCTTGTGTCTTCAAAGATTATCACCAATGAATTGTTAGATAATCCTTAACTCGGCAGCATACCTTACTTCCCCTTAGGAATCCATGCTATCGAGCGAAAGAATATCTAACAATCCTCTAGTGGTTTGTGCTCGTGAGCGGTCGGGTAACCTCTGTTCGGTAGCAAACTTAACTTCCTAGTGGGAATTTGCTATCGAACCAAAGAATATCTAACCGTCCCCGAGTGGAAGCTTGTTTGTTTGCCTTTCTATCAAAGGTCTTATTGCTGCTGTTTTTTGTAGTATGCTTTCCATCGCTGCCTAATTAAAAACCTTGCCAGAAAAACCCAATTGGGACAAAAACTGAACGAAGGAAAAATGAGTGCGCACATACTTTCCGCTTGAATAATTTTCATCAGTAATAATAGCTTTTGAGGTGTGCCACGTTTCAGTTGCTAGGCAACTTGCCTCCATTCTGGTTCTTCAACTCGTATGAACCTTTCCCAATGATAGCTGAAATCCGGTAGGGGCCTTCCCACGTTGGACCTAGCTTCTCAGCATTGAGCTCCCGGGTATTTTGGGTTACTTTCCTCATAACCAAATATCCTACTTTGAAATAACGGAGGTTGGCTCTTTGATTATAATATCGCTCCGTTCTCTGCTTTTAAGCTTCCATTCTTACACACGCCAAGTCCTTGCGTTCCTCAAGAATTTCCAATTTGATTAACATTACTTCATCGTTTGATTCTTCATCTGCCTGAAAATATCTCAAAGTAGGTTCGCCTACTTCCACCAGGATTTGGGCTTTAGAACCGTACACAAGGAAAAAAGGAGTTTTACCTGTGCTCGATTTGGCCGTTGTTCGATAGGCCCATAGAACTCCGGGAAATTCTTCAGGTCATTTGCCTTTTGCTGCTTCTAACCTTTTCTTGAGGTTTTGAATAATCACTTTGTTTGTTGACTCTGGTTGATCGTTTGTGCTCGGATGATAAGGAGAAGATGTGATCCTCTTTATCTTCAAATCTTCGCGGAACTTTGTAGCTTTTGCACCGATAAACTGTGGCCCATTGTCGCGTGCTATTTCGTTTGGTGTTCTGAACCTCAAAATTATATTTTTCCACAGGAAATCGACCACTTCGCGTTCTGCGATCTTTTGATAAGGACCTTTTTTCATCCATTTAGAAAAATAGTCAGCCAGAATTAAAAGAAACCTTACCTTTTTAGGGAGCCAGTGGTAGCGGTCCGACGATGTCTATCCCCCATTTCATAAACGGCCATTGGGACATAACCGAATGTAAGGGTTCTATCGGTTGGTGTATTAGTGGTGTGTAACGTTGGTACTTATCACATTTTCGTACGAAGTCTTTGGCTCTTGTTCTATGCGAGGCCGGCAATATCCTGCCCGTACCAACTTCAGCACCAGAGAATTTGCGCTCGAGTGGTTGCCGCATATCCCTTCGTGGATCATGACATAATTAGCTTCTGACGCTCCTAAGCACTGGACAAGCGGGCCTTGGAAGGATTTTCTATAAAATTGGCCTCTTTTAAAGCTTTAACCTGTAGCTATGGCGCATAAAGCCCGTGATGCTTTGGGGTCTTCGGGCAACTTCCCGTGCTCGAGATAGTCGATTATTTCATTTCTCTAGTCCCGGACCAGACTAGTCGAATTTACCTCATAGTAACCATCTGTATCTAGGATTGAGTTCATCAGTTGCACTAACGTCCCGAACTCCAATCCCTTTATTTCCGTCGATGATCCTAAGTTTGCTAACGCATCCGCTTCTGCGTTATCCTCCCTCGAGATATGAGTAATTGACCACTCCCGGAATCGTGCCAAAAGAGTCTGGACCTTTACCATGTATTGTTACATATGTTTTTCTTTGGTATCAAAGATCCTGTAGACCTGATTTACCACTAGCTGTGAGTCACATTTGATTTCGATAACCTCATAATCAAGTCCCCAGGACAATTCGAGCCCCGCAATCAAAGCTTCATACTCTGCTTCATTGTTAGTTAAATGGATCGTTCTGATGACTTGCCTTAAGGTTTCCCCCGAAGGCGTGATTAAGACTATTCCGAGTCCGGACCCTTTTACGTTGGAGGTTTCGTCCGTAAATAAGGTCCAAACCTCCGATGTCGATTCCGACTCCATTACTGCCTCCTTGGTTTATATTCTATGTTGAACTCACTCATTTCGACGGCCCATTTGGCCAATCTTCCCGAGAGCTCGGGTTTATGGAGGATGTTCCGTATAGGGAAAGTAGTCACCACAGCTATTGGGTGGTATTGGAAGTAGGGCCTTAGCTTTCGAGCATCGACTACGAGAGCTAAGGCCAGTTTTTCCCAATGTGGGTAGCGAGTTTCTGCTCCCGTTAAAATTTTGCTAACGTAATAAATAGGAAATTGCGTACCTTCGTCCTTCCGAACTAAAACCGCACTTATCGCATCTTCTAAAACAACGAGGTAGACTAGTAATGTTTCACCTTTTATTGGTTTTGAGAGCAATAGAGGGCTCGAAAGTACTTCTTCAGGTTCCTCAGAACCTGCTGTCACTCCAGTGTCCATTCAAAATTATCTTTCTCTTTGAGCAGTGTGAAGAAGCGATGACATTATTCCGATGATCGGGAAATGAACCTGCTCAAAGCTGCTAATCTTCCTGTGAGCCTTTGGACTTCCTTTACGTTCGACAATTGATCCGGTATATCCTTTATGGCCTTGACTTTGTCGGGGTTTACCTCAATTCCCCTTTGTGAGACTAGAAATCATACAAACTTACCAGAACTGACCCCGAACACGCACTTCTAGGAATTAAGTTTCATGTTATGCTTTCTTAGGATATCGATTGTTTCTTGCAAAGTGTTTAAGGTGGTCACTTTCATTCAAAGACTTAACGAGCATATCGTCTATATAAACTTCCATAGTCTTTCCTATTTTATTTTCAAATATCTTACTTACGAGCCGTTGATAAGTGGCTCCAACGTTTTTCAACCCGAAGGGCATCATATTATAACAATATGTACCGAAATTCATTATAAACAAAGTCTTTTCCTAATCTTACGGGTTCATCTTGATTTGGTTGTACCCGGATAAGCATCGAGAAAACTCATTAACTCGTGCCTGGCCATGGCATTAATCATTTGATCGATATTTGGCAACAGACACAAGTTTTTCGGGCACGCCTTATCAAGGTCTTTATAGTCTACGCACATGCGAGTCAGTCCGGATATTTTACCTCTCAGATCAAACCTATATTAAGCAAGCGGGTTACCTCTTCTTTGATGAATTTATTCCTGGCCTCGGCAATATGGTGCTTCTTTTGTCTTACCGGAGATACGTTGGGATCCAAACTCAGCTTGTGCATGGCTACTTTCATCGGGAACCTGTCATATCCTCATGAGACCATGCAAAACACTCAGCATTAAATTTAAGGAATTTAATAAAACCAGACTTGAGCTCCGGGTGCAGTCCTCTCCCCAAATGGAATTTTCTTTCTAGGAATTCTTCGAACAATGCAACTTGCTCCTGTTCCTCTGCCGTAAACTTCATTGCATCCGTCTCTTCGGGAACTTGGAAATATCTCAGCACCTGATAATGTTCTGACGACTTTGCTCGTGGATTAACTTCTTCTAGTTAGGGAGTAGGTGCCGGTTCCTGTAATTGCTATGCCGTGTGCTTCTTCCCTTTGCTACCGGAAACTGAAAATTGCATTCATCTCTCTTGCTGCTGGTTGATCACCTCTTATATGCTTGATTCCTTCGGGCATTAGAAACTTCAGCAATTAGTGATACATTGAGGGTACAACTTTCATCTCGTGTAACCATGGCCTTCCTAAGATGATATTGTATCCCATGCCACCATCCACTACTTCAAAGAGAGTTGTTTTCATTACTCATTCAGCGTTCGTGAGCAGCAAAATCTCTCCTCGGGTTGTCACGCTCACAAGGTTGAATCCAGCGAGGAGATTTATTGCCGGAATAATGCTTCCGGTGAGTTTAGCTTGCTTCAATACTCTCTTTTGTATGATATTAGCCGAACTTCCTGGATCCACTAGAACAGATTTAATTTTAAAATCCAACACATTTAAAGAAATTACCAGTGCATCGTTGTGTGATAACAACAATCCATCTGCGTCCTACTCCGTAAAAGTGATATCATCTTCCTGGAGACTTTTACTATGAGTTATTAATACTTTTGTCTTCTTCGCTGCCGAAAAGGTGACTCTGTTAATCTCATTCCCTCCGAAGATCATATTGATCGTTTGGCATGGGATTCTTTTCCTGCTTTCGAAGGTTTCGAGTTGTCTCCATTACGACCATAATTGTTCTTAGCTTAGTCACTCAAGACTCTCTGAGGTGACCATTATTCAATAGTGTTGCCACCTCTTCCCGGAGGTGTCGGCAGTCCCCTGTTCGGTGGCCGTTTGTCCCATGGTATTCACACCATAAGTTGGGATCCCTTTGGCTGGAATCGGATCTCATAGGTCTCGAGAATTGTGTCTCTTTAATGTTTCTCATGGTTGATACCAACTCCACTATATTGATGTTGAAGTTATATTCCGATAACTTGGGGTAAAAAGGATCCCGAGACCCCGACGTCTCTTTATCCTGAAGTGATCTATTATTTCGATCACGATCGGTCCCTCTGTCAATGATGTAGAACCGACCTGATCATCTTTGATCCTTATCTTTGACTCGGACCGGTTGTGGACATCTGCCCAAGTTGTGGCCTGAAACTCAAGCAGGCTCTCCTTCATCTTTCGGCAAGCGTCCGAGCTTCTCGGATTCAATCCTTTGGTGAATGCTTTAGCTGCCCATTCATCCGGGAGAGTCGGGAGCAATATTCTTTCTTTCAGGAATCGGGTAACAAACTCTCGTTATAATTCGGATTCTCCCTGTGCGATCCTGAATATGTCGGCCTTCCCCGTTTGTACTTTTTTGGCCCTGGCATGAGCCTTGATGAAAGAATTCGCGAGCATCTCAAAGGAATCTATGGAATGCTCGGGTAATAATGAATACCACGTTAGAGCTTCACTCATGAGAGTTTTTCCAAATTTCTTTAGCAACACATATTTAATTTCGTGATAAGCTAAATCATTTCCTTTTACCGCCATTTTGTAGGTGGTAATATGCTCCTGTGGTCTGAAGTCCCGTCATACTTTGGCACTTCAGGCATTTTGAACCGCTTCGGGAGTAGTTCCGGTGCCGCACTCGGCTTGTACGGCAATTGAGTATACTTCTTCAAGTCCGGGCCTTTCAATACTGGTGGCGCGTCTGGGATTTGGTCCATGCGGGCATTTACTTTCCTCATAAACCGTAAAAGTTCATTCTTGAACGGGTCGTTCTCGTTGTTAAGACTGGATCCATTCCCTCATCAGAGCTAACTTCACCCCTGGGAATGTTATTGTCGACTGTCTGCGTTGTTTGGTTTGTGGGAACACCCGGAAGAATTGGATCTCGTCTGTTTGCATTATTCGAGCCCCCGATAGCGCCTGGTTCAGCTCCGTCATAACCTTATCCTGCCGCGTGAGATGGCCTAGAATGATCGCCTGTTGCTCTTGTAGTACCCTCACCGCATCCATGACATGCTCCTCATTAGCATCATGGGGAGTTATCTATCGAACCTGTCAAGGGTACTTCCTGTCATGCACCAGCGTGGCGTCATTTCCCTAATTGCGGGTGTCACTAATTGAATCCTCATAATGAGGCTGATCCCCTCAAATTTCAGGGTTATGCGTGTTGTTAACAATGTTATCTGTCATTTTTTGTGATATTTTCTAAGACAAATTGATCAAATCATGTCAGTTAAAAAGGCAAGGATCAATTTAATTGCACGATTGTCTAGGCCCCACGGTGGGAGCCAAACTGTTTACCCGTAAAACGGTATAGTTGAATTTATACGTAGTTTCTAGACAAGTGAACTAATTTGATCCTGAAATAATGCACTAACTGAAGAAATGTACAATACTTAGTCTTAAAATATAGATGAAACAACAGAGATGACAGTTCCGGGAACACGGTTTCCGGGCACAGCAATGATGAGATCAAAAAGCGGAAAAGTAAGATTGTATTAAGCTTTGTATAGAATGTAGTGTAAGTTTGGCAAGAAAATTCGTCTCCTTTACAATGATAACTGGGTTCACTATTTATAGCCGTGTCTAGGGAATAAGATCCTAGGATCACGCCCTCCTTTAATGTCAATTATGGGGGTTATTGATGAAGAAGTAATGGTGAACATAAATGTCAAATTCTCTGTAACGGGCTGTCGCTTTTAATGCTGCAGAATATTCCTTATTAAATGTTACTGGGCGCAGAACATTTAATACACCTTTATGAACATTATCCCTTCCGGTGACAAGCAAAATGACTGCGTTCAATCTTCGGCCATCCTGTCTTGGGTTCCACATGCCTTTCCTTTAAATGACCACATGTCATATCGTATTTCACCCTGTACACAAATATTTGAAATAAAGTTGGTGACTAGCAATCATCCAGATCATAAGATGAAGTCAATTAAATAAATCATTCCTGAAGTAGCCATTTTCAATTCATATACTGTAATTCCTACTCTATTTGGTTAATGCGCGCAAAGCTAAAAACTAGTTTTACAATCAAGTCAAATATTTTTTAGTGAAATGGTAATTGACCAATACGCCACAGATATTAGTAATAAACTTGGTGCTTCATTTCCCCCCTCCCCCTCCCCCAAAAGAAAAATAATTGCGGAATTCGGAATACCATGTCAATTTGAATATTACTTTTAATATTTTAAAGATAAAATTTATATATTTAAAAATTATCAAAGATACTGTATATCACCATTTATATCTCAGTAAAGAAAAGGATGTTGACTTCCCACGGTAATAGTAGCATTCTTGGAGAGACAGTAATAGTGTCAAGAGAACCTAATTACTGAAAATATAAGAGGACTAAAGTGTTCCTACTATAATAAATACAAAGAAAAATGGGTAAGTGTTGCTTAATTAGGATTGCCCCAAACATGCATGAGTTATGATGTTTCAAAGGGGTGAGCTCCGAGGTGGGGCGTAGTAAGAACGCTCCTGGGGATTAGGAAGATGAAAGTATTGCAAGGCATAAGCACCATTGTTTTGGGCATGCGCTTAGGCATTGAACGAATTTCTATTTCTCTTGAGGCGTAAGACAAGAAAATCTCTCCAAAATAGAATTAAAATTACTATTCAATTGCAAATTCTTAATTTAATATAAAAATCTCAAAAATTAGCTTGTTGTTAAATTTTTAAAAGTTAAAAAACTTAAAAGTCAAAATATTTTTATTCTCTTAGCCCTAATTTTTCTTCGTCTTATACTAGGTAAAGGAAAAATAATCAATTCACAATCTACAACGCCAAACCGCATCATCCTTCATCACTTGCTGTGATTCGGCTTTTGATTGTAAATTTCTTCTTCGCTTTTCTTTCTTTTCAAAATCTTTTGATCTTCCAAGTTAGTTTATAAATTCTAATAATTTCCAACAAAAAAATTAGTTTTTTCAGACGAAGAAGTTATGATCTTTAGTCAATTAGAGCGTTTTAAGAAGAAGCAATTGTATGTATATTTTTATTTATTTTATATTTTTTAAGAATTTCTATAATTTCTATATAGTTTTAACTTCTTTTAATATTTATTTTTATTATATTAGTTTATAAAATATTTATAATTAAAGATCCACGAGGCTTATGCTCGATTTCTCGAGGCTTACGTCTCGCCCCTTATCAAGTAAAATGCCTCGGCTTGCACGTGCGCTTTTTTAAAACACTGGTTATGATTAATTAAGTTGTTTACTTATAGAGCTTTCAAAATTAGTTTAGATACATGTATTTCGTCCAATCCAATAATTCATGGAGTTTGTGAATCGACAATTGAAAATCCAAACTGGCATCATTGGGTTCGTCAATCTAAAATTGAGAACTCAAGGATGATTTCATGGAGTTTGTGATTTACAATTGAGAACTCAAGGATGACGTTATGGAGTCTGTGGTTCTACAATTGAAAACTAAAGGATGGATTCATAGAGTTCATGATTCCAACATTGAGAACTTACGAATGGAGTCATAGTGTTTCTGGTTCTACAATTGAGAACTCAAGGATAGCATCATGGAGTTCGTAGTTTGACAATTGAGAACTTAAGGATGAAGTCATTTTCGTCGTTCTATGATTGAGAACTCAAGGATGGAGTCATGGAGTTCGTAGTTCTACAATTGAGAACTCAAGAATGGCATCATGGAATTCGTGGTTTGACACTTAAGAACTCAATGATGGAGTCATAGAGTTCGTGGTTTGACGATTGAGAACTTAAGGATAGATTCACGGAGTTCGTGGTTCGGCAATTGAGAACTCAAGAATGGAATTATTGAGTTTGTGGTTCTACTATTGAGAACTCAAGGGTGGTGTCATTGAGCTCGTGGTTCTACAATTAATAACTCAAAGATGGCGTCATGGAGTTTGTGGTTCTACAATCGAGACCTCAAGGATGGCATCATAGAATTCATGGTTCTACAATTGGGGACTCAAGAATGGTATCATGGAGTTCGCGGTTTGACAATTGAGAACTCAAAGATGGAGTCATGGAGTCCGTGGTTCGAAAATTGATAACTCAAAGATGGCGTTTTTGAGTTCGTGAATCTATAATTGAGAACTCAAGGATGGCGTCATGAATTTTGGAATTCTACAATTGAAAACTCAAGGATGATGTCATGGAGTTTGTGGTTCTATAATTGAAAATTCAAGGATGAAATAATAGAGTTCGTGGTTCTACAATTAAGAAATCAAGGATGGAATCATGGAGTTTCTAATTCTACAATTAATAACTCAAGATGTATAATGGAGTTTGTGGTTCTACAATTGAGAACTCAAGCATGGTGTCATGAAATTCATAGTTCAACAATTGAAAACTCAAGGATGGAGTCATAGAGTTCATAATTCGGCAATTAAGAACTTAAAGATGGATTTATAGAGTTCGTGATTCTACAATTGAGAACTCAAGGATGACGTTATTGAGTTCGTAATTCTACAATTGATAACTCAAGGATAGCATCATTGATTCTATGGTTCTATAATCGAGAACTCAAGAATGAAGTCATGCAGTTCGTAATTCTATAAATGAGAACTCAAGGATAAGATTATGAAGTTCGTGGTTCTAAACTTAGGAACTCAAGGATAGAATAATTGATTTCCTAGTTCTAAAATTGATAACTCAAGGATGGTCATGGAGTTTGTGGATCCACAACTGAGAACTCAAAATGGAGTCATGGAGTTTCTGGTTCTACAATTGAGAACTCAAGAATGGTGTCATGGAATTCGTGGTTCCCCATTGTCAAAGGATCATTTCATTGGAATGTTTACTTGAATATAGTTACTCCTATTAAAAGGAACTTTTCTCTCTATACGGTATGGCTACAATCCTAATGAAGAAGTCGGAAGCAGTTCATCGCCTGTGGGAGCTTGCTGATAGTAAGGAAGCCATAATTTGTCTATCGGATTGCCATAATGAAATTTGTGATTCTAAAATTGAAAACTCAAGGATGGTATCATGGAGTTTATGGTTTGAAAATTAAGCACCCAAAGGTAGAGTCAAGGATTTTGTGGTTCGACAATTTAAAACTCAAAGGTTGGAGTTATGGAGTGTTTGGTTCTATAATTGAGAACTTAAAAAATGCGTCATGGAGTTTGCAATTTTACAGTTAAGAATTCAAGAATAGCATCATATAATTTATGGTTCGGCAATTGAGAACTCAAGGATAGAGTCACAGAGTTTGTATTTTTACAATTGAGAACTCAATGATGGCATCATGGCATTTGTGGTTCTACAACTAAGAACTAAAGTATAGCATCGTGGGGTTCGTAGTTCTATTATTGAGAACTCAAGGATGGTGTCTTGGAGTTTGTATTTCTGCAATTGAGAAATAAAGGATGGAGTCATAGAGTTCGTGGTTCTATAATTGAGAACTCAAGGATGGGATTATGAAGTTCATGGTTCTAAAATTAAAAACTCAAGGATGATGTAATGAATTTTATAGTTTTATAACTGAGAACTCAAGAATGGTCATGGAGTTATGGTTCCACAATTGAGAACTCAATGATGGCGTCATGGAGTTTGTGGTTCTATTATTGTGAACTCAAGGGCGTCATAAATTTCGTGGTTCCATAATTGAGAACTAAGACGTCATGGAGTTTGTAGTTTTATAATTGAGAACTCAAGGATGACGTCATGGATTTCATGATTTTGTAATTAAGAACTCAAGGATTGCATCATGAAAATTATGGTTCCATAATTAAGAACTCAAGGATAAAGTCATAGAGTTCGTGCTTCAAATAGACAAAATAACTACAAAATGTCAAGGGTACATAGTGACGAATGGAGAGGAATAAAGAACATATGCAACAGAGATATTGCCAAGTCACTGAAGCATCACAGTGTCTAAGCCAAAGATAAATACTGCAACCATAGACACCATGGCAATCTTGACAAGATGTGAAGCTGTGCTACGTTTAATAAAAGCAGTCCTTCTATCAAGGCTTACAATATAAAGCACAAATACTGCACCAGTTACACACCATGGCAATGGCCAATGGTATATGTATGAAGGAAAATATGTTACAGGTATAAAGGAGTTAAAGAACAAAGGATATAGCGGCCTTTTCCAACTTATTTTAATGGATAAGTGGCTGTTGTCCTAATACGTTACAATTAGTGGATAACAACTCATAGCAGGCCTAAAAAGTGGCTATGCCACCCTATTATTTCCTTCCAATAGCAAGGTGAGAATCAACTCGTAAGTTATACTTATTGGCTTATTTTAAGCCCAAACATTGATGGATTATTTAGGGTCACATTGTGACCTATCTTCTCTCATGTATATAACAAGTCAAGTTTTGATATCCTTGAGTTCTCAATTGTTGAATTACGTACTCCATGACTCCATCCTTGAGTTCTCAATTGTCGAACTACAAACTCCATGATGCCATCCTTAAACTCTCAAGTGTAGAACCACAAACTTGATCATGCCATCCTTGAGTTATCAATTGTAGAATCACGAATTCTGAGACTATTGATTCATGAATTCAAAATTTAAATTAAAACTACACTTTTGAAAATAAAACTAACCAAGTTACCTGTATAAACAAAGAACAGTAATGTAACAGGCCGACCATTCGTTTGGAATTTAGCATGTCATTTGATTGTTTGAGGCCTTGATTAGATTTATATTATATATTATGGCTTGCGTGTATAGTTGGTTTTGACTTTCGAGAGGTTCAAAGTTGATTTGGAAGAATAATTCTCAATTTGGAAGCTCTAAATTAGAAGAGTCGACCAAGGTTTGAGTTTTGAGTAAACGACCTCAAATTTGAAGGTTCCTATAGGTTTCTAAGGTGATTTCTGACTTGGGCATATGTTCGGGCTGAGTATCGGGTGGTCCAGGAGCAATTCAAGGTTTATTGTCGGAAGTTCCCATTTGAAGGTTTTTGAATTTGCTAATTTTAACTTGGAGTGGACTTTGTTGTTATCGACAAGGTGGTGTTCTGGGACCTCGCATAGGTCCATTTAGTTGATCGAAACTTGTATGTAAAGTTTGATTGCAATCCGGAATGGCTAAGTGTGATTTGGACGTGTTTGACAAAGTTTGAAGGTTTGAAAGTCAAGAGAATGATTTTTATCATCGATTCTTGGTTTTGATTTTGTTTCATAGTGTTTTGAGCGCTTGAATAAGTTTAGATATGATATTGGGGCTGGTTTGTATGATTGGATGGGGTTTTAGGGGCCTCGGGTGGGTTTCAGGATGGTTTTGGACCATGTCGTTCCTGGTTGTTGGTTCTGCTGTTGTTCTTCGCGAACGCGGTGGGAAGCATGTGTTCACGATGAAGGAATTGGGTTGGAGGCCATTTATGTTGTGCATTCGTTCTGGGTGAGTCTCGTTTCCGAGGGCCTGGGGCAGTGGTGCTTCGGGTTCACAACAGGGAGGTCGCGTTTGCGAAGAAGAAACTGGGACATGAGGTTTGGCCTTCGCGTTCGCGAAGGTATGGTCGCGTTTGTGTAAAGCAAGCTTGTTAGGGCATCGCGTTCGCGGGCCCCTTCTCGTGTTTGTGAAAGGGACTTCTAGCAGCAGCAGATTTGGCCTTTGCAACTGCGGGGGTACTTCCACGACCGTGAAGAGGAACGATTAGGCAGTTTATAAGTTGCAAATCGGGGCTTCGATCATTTCATCTAATTTCTCTCATTAAGATCCAATTTTGGGGAGATTTTGGAGGGACATTTTCATCATCTATCACAAGGTAAGTCATTCCAACTTGTTATGAGCTAAATATATAGATTAAATATGGATTAAAACATGCAAATTAGTAGAAATTGAAATTTTGGGAATTTGACCACGAAACTAAATATGAAATTTGAAATAAATTATATATTTGAGTTCGTGGTGCTATGGGTAATATTTATCTCTGAGAATTTTCGGAATCCGGGCGCGTGGGCCAAGGTTGACTTATATTGACTTTTTGTGTAGGGTTTGAGAATTGTTTCTAATTATTAAATTATGAGTTTTTGAATATGTTTTGATTTGTTTGCAAGTTCTTTGGATAATTTCGGATCATTTGGCATTGGTTTGAGGTGTCAGAGAGGCGTTGAAGTCAATTATTGGATTTCAGAATAAGGTAAGTCTCCTGTCTAACCTTGTAAGAGAGAATTTATCCCCACAGGTGCTTTATTTCCTATATGCTATGTGTTATGGGAGCTATGCACGAATAAGGTAACACGCATCTGTGTGTATACTAGATTCTTGTTTATGTTCGGGTAGACTTAGACTTATACCATACTTTAACTATGTTACTTGGGTTATTCTTACCTATTCAAATGCTTTAATTCATGTTTTAGCCTGAGATTAGACTTGCGTAAAGTATCGAGCTTTGCTATTCTAGAAACTTGGCGCGCTACTTAATTAGCCATGGAAATTATAGTTTCTCTTACGGATTACTCTCGTGTTGTACTATTTGTTGGAAGTTTTTTGATTTCTTAACTCTTACCTAATTAAATCTGTAAGTATGAAATTTTTTATCTTACCTAAACTTGATTGAGACACTAGTTGCCTGAGTTACTTTTTATAGCTACATGTTATCGGTGGCGCACATGTGTGCGATTGAGCCTATGTGCGTGCACCGAGATATATTTTATGCCCAGGGCAGTGTTTAGGCTATTATATGTCTTGGATTGATTGCTAAGTTTCATGATGTGGTAGTTCTTATATTTGTACCCTTATTGTGAGCTATTTGAGCCATGTTTGAGGTTACATAGAGGTTAATCTCTTGATTGAACCTGATAATTGCTACTTTCGTGATACAAATGCCTAGCTTGAGCTATGATAGTACACTTTGCACATACATACACCTTAGCATGTCAGCTATACCAGTAAAGGAGTATGAAATTTGATATTCATTGATCATATACATGTATTCTTGTATATTTGTTTTCCGTGTGATATGGATCGGACAGGTAGCACGTGAACACGTCATGCGGATTGTGTATTGATCCTGTTACCACGCTGGACGGATTGTGATATTGAGCATGTGACCACGAGGGGTGGATTGTAATGTTGAGTTTGTGACCACACCGGATGTATTGAGATTATTAGGACGTGACGACGTAGCGCAGTTGATATTTATGGCACGTGACTACGCTATGCACCGTGTGGATATGAATCCATCCCCCTAGGATCACCCTATCATGTTCTTTCTTGATGGTGTATACGTGTATTGAGGAAAGTTGATCAGTGGTTTGATTCGGTTATTGAGATTCTAAGGAAAAGATGGCTGGTGTTTGACTAGGTTATTATATTTCATCTTTACTTGCAATTTCCTTGGTTGTTTACCTAATTTGTTGTATATCTTATTTATATGCTGGATTGTTGACTGAGCAGAGTACGTTAAGTTATTGTATGCACCAAGGTGGTTTCATCTGTGATTCATGACTTGGATCATATAATTGCTTTATACTTGTGGGAATTTATGAACTGTACAGGTGATTAGCGAGTATCATTTATTATTCTTGCTTCTATTACCTCGCCGAGGTTAAATATGATACTTGCTGAGTACATGGGGTCGGTTATACTCATACTATATTTTGCACTTAATTGTGCAGATCCAGGTATTAGACCAAGCCACCAGTAGTTGAGGCTTGTTGCTGGGTTATCTTCGGAGAGACGAGTTACAACTGCATCTCGGCCATAGTCTTGGCATCTCTTTTTATTTTGTACTGTTGTATTTCAATGAGATAATATCATTATTTGGCATTTCAGACTTGTATTTCTGTTTTAGAGCTCATGACTATATGTTTACCAGTTCTGGGGGATTTATTATATATCAACGCTATTATGTTATGTTGATGGCTTTAGGCTTGTATTATTCTAATCATTTCTGTTATGACTATTTCTTATTCGTGGTGATTTAGATAAGGAGATTTATATGGAGTAGTCCGAGGATTTTGTAGTTAAGGGAAAAGAAAAATATGTCTGCAAATTAAAAAAAGGCATGTATAGCTTGAAACAAGCTCCAAGCCAATGATATTTAAAGTTTGAATCTGTCATAGAAAAATAGGGACAAAAGAAACTTCTTCTAATCACTGTGAATTCTTCCCGATGATGATTTTGTTATCTTAGTACTTTATGTGGATGATATGCTTATTGTTGGTAGGAATAAATCTATAATTACAGTCCTTAAGAAGCAGTTGAGCAAATCATTTGTGATGAAGGACTTGGTGCAACAAAGAAAATCTAGGGCATTCAAATCCACCGACACAGAGATAAAAAGGAATTAATTTTATCCCAAAGCAATATATTAAGAAGGTTCTCAAGAGGTTTAATATGACAGATACAAAAGTGGTTAGTACTCATCTTGCTAAACATTTTAAATTGAGTATTAGTCAGAGTCCATCTATTGATAAAGAGAAAAAAGAGATGTCTTGTATTTTTTACTCTTCTGTAGTTGGTAGTTTGATGTATGCTATGATTTGCACTAGACCAGATATTGCACTTGCCATTGGTACGGTTAGTAGATTTCTTTCTAATCCTGGAAAGAAACATTGAGATGTAGTAAAATGGATATTAAGTTACTTGAAAGGTACTGTAGATTTGGAGCTGAGCTTTGGTAGTGGTAAGCATGACTTCGTTATACAGTCCCTGATTTGGGAGGCAATTATGACAATTCAAGATTCACTTCAGTTATTTTCTCACCTTTGCGGATGGAGCTATTTCCTGGCAATCTAGACTATAGAAGTTTATAGCTCTATTTAATTACCACAGAAACCGAATATATTGCTATAACTGAAAGCGCCGAAGAATTACTATTAATGAAGGAGTTTATTAATTATCTTGGCTTATTTTGTAATAATCAGAGTGTTATATGTCTCATCAAGTACTCTACTTTTATTCTAAGACCAGATATATAAATAATAAGTATCATTGAATAAGAGTAGTTGTTGAAGGAAAATTATTTGCTTCGGATATGCTAACGAAAGCACTGGTTGCCGATAAGCATGAGTTTTGCAGAAAACTAGCAGGCATAAAGCCGATCAGTATTTCCTCTACTTGAAGACACATTTGGCCCCTTGGCTGGAGGGGTAGTTTGTTGGGCCTATGCCCATCTTTTTCCAGCCAAAGGCCCAACGGTTTAATCCTATTCTCTTTTGGTTTTCATTTCTATTTGGAGTTGGTTTTGGCTTGTCACGACCCAAAATCCCAACCCGGTCGTGATGGCGCCTCTCGTGGGGACAAGGCAAGCCAAATCAATTCCATTTGCGTTCAATCAATTTAAATGACGCAATTTGACAACAAGAACATATTAACGATAAAGTGAGTCGAGGAATATGTGTATATATATAGTACCATCCCGACTACAGCCCTCAGATCGGGGTGTCACAAAGTCATGAGCCACTAGAGAAGGCCTAATGATAATATAACTATTACACTATTTTAAGTACAATTGTTTGAGGGAAACAAAATCAACAAAAGAAAAGAGTTACGAGGCTGCGGACGCCAGCAGCTACCTCGTAATCTCTGAAGCTCCGGTCCAATAGTAGTATTCAGTACCTCTGAGTGGGACCGCTAACGCCTGAATCTGCACACAAGGTGCAGGGAGTAAAGTGAGTACTTCCAACTCAGTGAGTAATAAAAGTAAA
>MCJB01049093.1:0-42596 GCA_002018475.1 Nicotiana obtusifolia | reverse complement strand
TCTCTTGTCTTATTATATGGGGTCAAAGGGGTTGTCTCTTGTTTTCTGTAAATTTTTGGTGCAACATAAAGTTTCTTAAATTTTCTGTGCATCATAAGGTTTAGAGGTTTCAGTTGCTATAACAGATTACCTGTTAGATTTATTAAGGATAAGAGTAACTTCTTTGGTCATTTTTTTATCAGATGGGGTTTTAGCGGATTCAACTGGACTTCGTCTTGCAAAAGTGAAGGTGAATTCTGCGTTTAGAGCTCCATGCAAGACCTCTATCCTCTATCCATCTGATGGTGGTAATATGCACTGTTTCACTGCAAGAACGGCCTGCGCTGTGCTAGACGTGCTTGGTCCACCATATTGTGATCCTGAAGGTCGCCACTGTCAATACTACTATGACTTCCCGTTAGCCAATATCTCAGGTACACCTCTTGTATTTTCTCAAAATACTTGACTCTAACTTTGATTTGTGACAAGAATATGGACTTTAGGCCTAACTCATTCTCAAAACCTAGCTCCGGCAAGTCAGAATTGTCCAAAAAATCCTTATAAAGACACAACAATCCATTCCCTTGATACTTAACACCTACCGTATGCCTTGGACTTGACATCTAGTGCATACATAATATAACCTGAGGTCTAATACTGGGTAATCAAAAATATGAACAGGTATAAGATAATGGACTTTTGATCTACCTCAAAAGTTGGTTCATATTGTGAGGATTTCTCAAAGATCATACAAGGAGACTAACAACTCATTTTCCTCGACTAATGTGATGGCAAGGTGACGGCCTTTTTAAAATACTAGTTAGATCGAGATTTGATTCTCCAGCTTGTTGGTTTTTAAGTAGTTACGTTGAGATATGATTCTCGGAATTGTTGGCTGGTGGGCAGACAGTTCCAGGAGCAATGGTGCTTATAAAATTGTCAACTTGAGTTGCTTCTTGATTTTATTCTATTTTTGGAATCACATGATTAGACTATAAGGATAGTCTATTTACCCTTTTCTTGAATGGTGTCGGATAAATATGGTAATTTGCTTTGATTGTACTTGATTAACATTTTCAGTACGGCTCTAGCCACTTCATGGGGAGTTGTATCCGACATTATCCATCAACATGAAAATCCTAATGTTTGGTTTTTTGTCCTTTTCCCCTGCATTCAGTGCCTGAGGAACAGCGCGGCTGTGACTATGCATGGCTGAAAGAGAGGGAGAAACCTGAAGACTTAACTGTAGTTGGAGCATTGTACAAGGGACCAAAGATAGTTAAGTGATCTAAAGAAAATTTCCTATGGATGTCAACAACAGCTGAAGTGAAGCAGAAAGAGAAAGTCTCTTTCTTTTTTTCTCCCTTCTTTTTCTCTTGTTTTTCCTCCTTATTTTTTCTCTGTTTTCCTTTGGCGGGGAAGGGGCCAATCTTCCTTCTCCTTGCGGTTGCTAATGTACATATTCAGTCAGGAGGAAACAAACAACGGTCAATGCACCTAAAATGGTTGGTGAAAATTTGATAAAGTAGCGTCATCTTACCTCTACATTACTTCTAACATGTAGTTATCTTTTAAAATTTTATGTGAATACAGCCATTATAAGTTAGTGGTGACAAGTCTGTACCCTGTCGAGTTTGGTTACGATGCAAAACAAGTTTATCTTGGAAAAGGAAAAACCTACTTAGCACAATGTTTGCCAAAAGTAGCATGGGTTCTTCATAAAATTTGGTCAAGGAATTCATTTTCTCTGAGCTTTTCATGAATAACTAATATTTATAAAGGTTTTTGTATTACTAAGTTAACATGTAATTTAAGCTGAAAAGGTAGTAGACTGCAAACATTAAAGCGTAAGTCGTACAACTTAATAATTTTTTTTTTAATTTAAAAGACTGTATTTTATAAATTGTCTGACTAAAGGTATACATTTAGATATTTTCTTTGTTTCAATTTGTTTAAATATTTTTGGAGTACAATAAATAAATCGATTTAGTTTGTGCGTTCGGACATAATTTTTTAAAATAAAATTTACTTTAGGAATTATATAAAAGGTATTATAATAGTTAATAATTTAAAATATTTAAAACTATTGGTAAAGAATATGATAAAAAGAATATCTTGTTTGATTCTCAAAATAGTACTAATAAGTTCATTCTTTTTGAAAATGCAGGGAGCATAAAACTTTAAGAAAAATTCCAGAATTTCAATCCCACTTTCACATTATCGAATGAATACTAGTCTTTTACCTTTTTACTAATTTTGTATGAAATACTTTCTTGACCTTTAATGTGTCATACACACGAGGTGCATACTGCATAGTTAGACTAGCCGATCGAGTTGGGATCGAACTGTCAAGATAAAAATCCGCGCGCATGGTTATAGATGTCGAGATGCTATAAATATTTACTTGACTTGGGAAAATTGATTCTTGAATAACATGCATGTACGTTGTTGTACACTCTACACCTCCCACTCCACCTAATTTGGCAAAGAACTCACGGCGATCTCTGAGAAAACCACACATGTACGACAGAAGAGGGAGCTGGAGGAGAAGCGCTACGAAGAACAAGATTAGAGTTTTCTCCCTTTCTCTCACTCAATAGATCGGCCAGAAGCGACGAGCAGTCGCGGTCGAAGCTTGGCCGAAAGAAATGCAAATCCATTGACTGACGCGAATACTCGGAATCGACCAATTCGCTGACATTAACATGAATGCCTCGAAAACAAAGATTTGAAGTGGTCTATACACGGTGGCCGCTGCAAATATTATGCGTTGCCCAGCATTATTCATATTTTGAATGATGAGCCTACTACTATATTCGAATACAAGAATGAACAGATGTGCAGGACTTTTGGATTACGACTTTTGGATTCTGGAAATGTGCAGGACCCAAGTAGGGGTTTTGGTTGTGGGTTATGACTTTGTCTGCCGACCATACCGTTGAAAGAAGGAAGACGACAAATAAAACTGAAACTCCATATCTAAATGACGTCTGTAGATCTACGAGCAATTATTATCCCATTAGCGAGAATAAAAGACATGTTTAAATTTTGCTCTTATACTAGTATTAACTTTCGTTTAACTTTGCCATTTTCACCTTAGAAATTTATAATACATGATGGAAAATCATGGGCCAGTATTAAATAGACAACACATATATTTACGGGTATAAATGTTTATGTTTTAGAGCCTATTTGGTATGACGTAATATGTTTATTGTTTTTCTTCTCCTACTCGTAGTGGTAGAGAGATGCGTAATGATAATTATGAGATTAGCATATAACAGTAGTTATTTATTATTTTGTTTGCAACCTAATTAGTAAGAAACAAATGAAGAAAAAAAGAACATAAGTCGTAGGAATTAGATCAGATCCAAACACACACGTTGAGCTCGTTTAGATTAGCTGATCGTAAATAGCTGACAAGCTTGATATGCTGGAAAGTATTTTTAAGTGTTAAAATTGATTTTTTGAATAAGCATTTACGTGTTTGGATAGACGTGCTGAAACTGATAATAAGCAATTGATGTGTTTGGTAGAAAAGTATTGATAAGATATTCTTTTGTTAAAATGACTAAAATACTCTTAAAACTTTATAAATTAAAAAATTTCTTTGCAAAGAAAAGGATGACAATGAATATGAAATGAAGAGAAAGTTAAAAAATTTATTTTGAAAAAATATTTTGTGAATTAAAAAATATCATTAAGAATATACTAGTAAAAGCCTTGGTCAAACTAAAAGTGCTTATAAGCTAAAAGCCATTAGTTGGAGGTGACCAACTTAGGACTTATAGCTGATTTTAATTTATAAACACTTTAAATGTTTACCAAAAGGATAAATAAAATAAAGGGTATTTATAAACCGATTTGATCAGCTAATACCCTTAGCCAAACACCTTCATTATCTGTTGATCCATAGAAGGTGCGAGTACGGAAAACAACCATTAGGCACTACATTGCACACACGCATTTGAACATAACTGTTACTAATAAAAATGGACAATAATTAGTGTCTCCATCGTGGTAGCAATTAAGGGTAAATACATTCTGATTAACTATATTACTCTATTATTAGCTGAAGTTATGGTTTGTCTACAAGTACTACAATGGGTCCTCGTAAGATGGAGATTGGCATCGCAAAACCTAACATGGCTTAGTGTTAAGGGCCAGACTCTTTAACATCGGGCTGGTGCGGTTGAGACAAAACGATCATGCGGACAATGGACAAGACAATATCATGTGACTGTTGTGAAAAAGTATTAGTAATGGTCTTGGAGAAAGCAAGACATGATTGGCAAAGGCTTGACAAGGCAGTGTGGGCAAGTTGGGGCGGCATGGCATGGCATGCGCGCCGAAGTCAGTGGCACGGAAACTTTGGGTTATGGCAGCGCCAAGTGCGGGCTAAGCTAAGGCAAAACAGTGTGGGATGATGGCAACGGCTTTCAATAGCTAAGGCACCACTATGTGAAGCAAAATACAAGTAATGGCACGGGCAAAACAAGGGTTGACACGGACAAGGCAGAAACTCGGCCAAGACATGTGGGGGCGGCAGTGGCGTCGGGCTTGTGCGGCAGGTTGTGAGCAAGACATTGGTGTGGAGCAATATCAAAAAGAACCAAAGCTGGGCGCAACGCCAGCTTTGGGCGTGCAACAACTAACCAAGTCAAGGAGCATATGCAGTGCACATGTCAAAGTAGTTGGCGGTTACCTTTTTGTAACCTCTCGTACCCATGTTTGTTTAGTGCTTGTATCCACTATCATTCCGTGTAGGTCATGGCCTATGTAGTTGGGGATGTCAACTACAAGATAGAAACAGATTTAGTATTAGCCCGCCAAGTGGCAAAAGCTGTAGACAACAAGTGTCAATGTGATGTCAAGTGCCAAAGGCTGCCTATATACTGTAGATGGGTGCCTTTGGACTTAGTCAGATTTTAAGTGAGAATTTCATGTGAAATTCAAGAGGGAAACAAGAGAGAAACGTGAGGGTTTCTAAGAGTTTCAAAAAGGAGCTAAGGTTGGGCATTGGGCAGGTCTTAGTGTGCAAGATCAACTTGTGATCTCGAAGTGGGTTGTGAACGACTTGTGTTCATAGCAAAGTAAGGATTTTCTTTGTAAGTTTTCGAATTAATACAAAGGTTGAGATTTTTCGGTATTTGATTGTATTCTCTTTACATTTGCTGCCTAAATTACTCTAAATACAAAACTTGCTGAAAATTCGGCGAAGCCTGAATCAAGTGCGCAACTTAACTGCCCACGGGTGTGACTTCGGACTGATCAAAAACGCCGCCGTGATAACTTGTATCAAAGCAGAGCAGGTTCGTCATAAATTTTTTTAAGTGTTGAATTGCTGTTGCGTCATAAATTTGTAAAATTTCATTTTTATTATGTCGGGCCAAAGTACAAGTTTTGAGCTATAAAGTACAACCCCTCCAAATATGGTGCATGATCTGGCATTGTCATTTTACACTACCTCGTTTTAAAGTTGATTTTGACATTGTAAATTGTTACCAATTCTTTTCAGGCTTACCCTTTTACTGATATTTCCATTTTATGATGATGACAGCTATAACTGGAACCAGTTTACTTTAACTCAATTCTGAAGTTATATCAGCACTTTAGGGAAATGTTCGATTTTTAAGTTCTTTAAATTACAAAATACAGAAAAATGTCCAAATGACTGCAAGAATTAAAAAAAAAATTAGCTGTTACTACAATGTTTGTGGGTGTTACACGATTTTAAGTTTATCCTTTTTGTAGCTTAATTTAGATGCATTGTTGTAGTGGTTATGGCGTTGGAACATTACCAAATTTATAAAGAAGTTGATTTTGATAAGGTTAATTGATGCTATATCCACTTTTAGTACGACATGATCTGGTTGTCTTTTCACTAACGTTTTGTTTTGCTCTCCCATTTGAGAAATAGCTTTCTGTTTTAGGGATTTATTGGCCTATGTGTGGGCAAAACGATCACGCGAGCAATAAACAAGACAATATCATGTGGACTGTTGTGGGCAAGTGTTGGCCAAGGTCTTGGGTCAGGCAAGAAATGCTTGGCAAAGGCTTGACAAAGCAGTGTGGGCAAGTTAGGACGGCATGGCATGGAATGCGCGCCAAAGTGAGTGGCACAGGCACTTTGGGTTGTGGCAGCGCCAAGTGCGGGCTAAGTTAAGGCAAAACAATGCAGGACGATGGCAAAGGCTTTCAACAGCTAAGGCACGACTATGTGAAGCAAAATACAAGCAATGGCACGGGCAAAACAAGGGTTGCCATGGACAAGGCAGAAACTCGGCCAAGGTGTGTGCGGGCGGCAGTAGTGTCGGGTGTGTGCGGCAAAATCATAGGCGTCAGGTTTTGGCAAGGCATTGGTGTGGAGCAATGTCAAAAGGAGCCAAGGCTGGGTGCAATTCCAGCCTTGAGCATGCAACAACTGACCAAGTCTAGGAGCACATGCAGTGTACATACCAAAGTAGTTGGCGGTTACCTTTTTGTAACCTCTTGTACCATGTATGTTTAATGCTTGTATCGACTATCATTTTGTGTAGATCATGGCCTATGTAGTTGGGGATATCAACTACAAGAAACATATTTAGCATTAGCCTGCCAAGTGGCAAAAGTTGTAGACAACAAGTGTCAATATGCTGTCAAGTGCCAAAGGCTGCCTATGTGCTATAAATAAGTGCATTTGGACTTAGTCAGATTTTAAGTGAAAATTTCGTATGAAATTCAAGAGGTAAACAAGATAGAAACGTTAACGTTTCTAAGTGTTCCAAAAAGGGGCTAAGGCTGGGCATTGGGCAGGTCTTAGTGTGCAAGATCGACTTGTGATCTTGGCTAGACGAAGTAGACTGTGAACGACTTGAGTTCATAGCAAAGTGAGGGTTTCCTTTGTAAGTTTTTGAATTAATACAAAGGTTGAAATTTTTCCGTATTTGATTATGTTCTCTTTATATTTGCTGCCTTAATTCGTCTAACTTGCTGAAATTTGGTTAAACATTAGAAAAGGCTGAGTCAAATACGCAACTTCAGTGCCGTGCGATTGTGACTTTGGACTAATAAAAACGCCCCCGTGACACTTACCTTAGTGCTCATAAGTACTAGTCATCTTTTTGTACAAATTGTTGTTTAACACAGTTAGTCGTTTATGTACATACTCCCTCTCTTCAATTTCATGTAAAGGTGCTTGGTTGGTACAATGTTTAAAAATATTAAAGAAAACTTTCGATTTGTAATTCTCTCTCTATATATATATAATATCAAAATTATCCTTTAAATAAATAATAGTTAAACAGTCGGTTGATCCTTTAAATAATTAATAATTAAACAGTCAGCTAAACTCCCAAGCAACTAACGCAAAGGCTTTAGCCTTTAGGCCAAAAATTTTAAGGTCCCGTGATTTTACAATTAATAGTTGTAAGTTTTATGTTTAGTTTTTTTCTTCAAAAATATTTAATATTTTAAGATAAAAGTGCATGCTTTATATAAAAATATGAAAGAGAACTATTTAGCCATGTGATTGTTTGGCAATATTATCAATTTTAAAAGGATTTTAAAAGAAATTAATTATAAATAATATTACTCCTAGTAATAACTTTGCATTTGAAAAGTTAGAAAAATAAATCTTAAATGAAAATATATAAAAAATATTTTAAGCCCAACGATTCCTAATAAACTGTAATTTTAAATCACAAGCTTTATTGAGACGCCCTAATGGTTAATGTTTCACACACACATATAGCGGTAATACATAAATACTTCCTCCAACTTGTCTCGTTTTTTCAAGTGTACGCTTCAACTTTATTGACGTCCTACGACCTCCCTAAAACTGTCTGAAGTAGTATTAATATCACATTTTGTGCATATGCAGCATGATAAGTGGTTACACATTGATCACATTATGCCTATGTCTTCAAGACCGTTCACTAGGAGTCAAGCCAAGGACCTTCAAATTATTGGAATGCACTTGATGAAATTGGAAGATTTCAAAAATCTTTTGCAAAAGCCTAATAGAATCTACAGTTTCATCCAAATAATATTCAAGGAGGGTGGTCCAAGTTCATGTGAAGAGGTTCAATTACAAGTGAAAAGCCCAAGCACCTAAGGGTCTTTTTAGTCATTGTATAGACTTTAGTATAAATAGAAAATTTTAGGTCTATCTTTCGTTCCTTAGACTATATTGAATATTGCTATGTATTTTGTGAGCTTGAAGACTTATGGTTGCCTTTGAACTAGCCCTAGAATTTACAAGAGGTTTGTCTTCCTCTTGAGGATTCTATTAGTGTAGGTGCTTTTGTTGATTGTAGAGGGGTAATTAGGATTTAATTCTAGTTATTACTAATATCACATCAATATTTGTGTCTTGCTTCCCTTTCTTTATTTGCTTCTCAAGTCTTATTTCTTGTTCTTGCATTTTGGTTATTATCGTTTGGTATCAAGAGCCTAGGCTAAAGAATTATTCCTACAATTCTTTGGTTTTAGCTTTCGAAAAAAAAAAATACAAATCTAATCCGTGAGTTCTTGGATTCTTGAATACGTTGTGGAAATTGATTCAAGGAGATTGAGTGCTGCTGAAACACTTGTTGGAGCTGCATTTTTGGGGAAAATTGGTCAACAATTGAATTTGAAGATTAGACCAGCCAAAAAGAAAAAAAGCCAAAGCATTGAAACCAAGAGCTTTATTCGTTCCTTCACATGCTGAAAATGGAAATTTAATATGCTTTTATTTGTGGAGTAGAGCTGCAATTATTTGACCCATTTCAATTATTTGAAAATAGCTTGTTTATTCATCTCCAGGAGCTTTGTGAAAGTCTTGAAACCTGGTGAAAATTGCAGCAACTTTGCAATTGTTCTAACTTCATTTCTTTGTTCATTCTTGGCTAGATTAGCTTAATATTAGTCCATATTAAGAAATGTCTAGTTTTTTGCATCCTTAACTTGTTTCGTGTCAATTTTTTTCGTGCTTTTTTTTTTTTATTTTCGTTGTGAATTTCTTGGCCCATGTCCGAGTTTCTTGCTTCTCCATCAACTCCTTCTACTCCTTTGGATCCTAATCTAATGCAACAAGGAATTCATGCTCAAGCTACTTATGAACAAAGAGGGATTCCATTCCATGAAAATCAACCCCAAAGGTAACAAAGGAGGGTCAATCCACAAAATCACCAACCACCACAAGAAGAGCACATCAATCTTGAGGAAGAAGAAGATCACGCTCAAAATGCAATGAGGCAACAAGCTTGGCAAGGTTATCGACAACCAAGATACAACCATGATGAGCATGAAAGAGGGTTGAACATCATCAAGATCACTCGTCCACCTTTCAAAGAAAATAGTGACCCGGAAGAATGCTTGGATTGGGTAATCAAGAGTGAAAGCATCTTCTAAGTTAAAAATATACCTAACGCCATGAAGATCAAGTATGCCATCACCCAATTTGAGTGATTTGCCTCTACTTGGTGGGAATCTTTCAAGAGGCAAAGGGAACAACGACCGCTTGATCCTATTACTACTTGGAATAAAAATGAAAGGTGTCATGAAGAAAAGGTTTGTACCGTATTACTTTCAGGAAGACATTCTTTCAAAATTCTACACTTTGAGGCAATGTAGTAAGAATTTGAGTTCTTTGAAGAGTTTGAGAAGATAAGATTGCGAGCCAAGTTTCATGATAGAGAGGGGCTTATTGTTCAAAGATTCCTTGCGGGGTTGAACAAGGAAATTTATTCTCCTATGAGGTTGCACAAGTATGATTACTTAGAGGATGCTTACCAAGCGATTTTGAGAGTTGAAAAGGGGCTTAAGGGTGAGAAAAACTACAAGTCCAAGGGCACTACTTCTTCATGGAGCAAGGAAAAAGAGACTTGGAAATATTCAAGCCATTGGGACAAGCCTAAAGAGACTAAACAAGATTTTAAAATTCAAGTTGAAAAGTCCAAACCTAAGGTGGAGGCTAAAAAAGGAGGAAATAATGCTCAATATAAGTCTCTCACTAAGATTAGGTGCCATAAGTGCCAAGGCCTGGGTCATTACATGAGTGATTGTCCAAACCGGAGAGTTATCATTGCAATGGAAGATGAAGAATATCAAACGGGAGATAGTGACCATGGTAAAGATGTTGAAGAGCAAAGTGAAAGTGACCGTGGAGAATGTGAAGAAGAAGACCCGAAGCGCTACTTGGTAGTAAGAAGACTTATGGGTGCACTTGCTAAGGAAGAACTAGATCAAAGGGAGAATCTTTTTCATGCTAGATGCAAGATTATGGGAGATATTTGCTCAATGATAATTGATACTGGAAGTTGAGCAAATGTGAAAAGTGCATCTTTGATAGAGCAATTGAATTTGCCTACATGAAAGCATCCTACACCATATAGACTACAATGGTTAAATGAGTGTGGGGAACTCAAAGTGACAAAGCTAGTAGTGATAAAGTTCAAGATTGGAAAGTATCATGATGAAGTTTGGTGTGATGTAGTGCCAATAAAAGCTTGTTATTTGCTTCTAGACCGACCTTGGCAATATGATAGAGAAGCAAAGCATGATGGAAGAACTAATAAGTAATCTCTTGTTAAAGATGGACATAAATTTACTCTTTTACCTTTAGACCATTTCAAGTGAGTGAAGATTACAAAAAAAATAAGAGAATTGAGGGAAAAAGCAAAGAGTGAGCAAGAGAGAGAAATGAGTGAGAAGAGTGATACTTCAATAGAGGAAAACAGTGAGAAGAGTGGCACTTCAAGAGAGAAAAAAAGTGAAAAAAAGAGGAAAAATGAGGGAAAAGTTTTACTTTTACAAAATAAGAGTGAGCCTAGAGGGAAAGAAAAAGTGAGTTTGTTAGCTAGTCATCAAGATCCTTTGAGAGAGCTTGAGGATAACAGTTCTGTTATACTTTTTATGCATAAAGATTATTTTTTGACTACTAATGAGCTAACCCCTTTTGTACCTAGTGAAGTTTCTACACTTTTGCAAGGTTATGAAGATGTCTTTCCCCAAGAGCTATCAAGGGAACTACCACCTTTGAGGGGAATAGAGCATCAAATTGACTTTGTTCTGGGATCTCAAATTCCAAATCAAGCGGCATATAGGAACAACCTGGAGGCTATAAAAGAGTTGCAAAAGCAAGTAGATGACCTTCTTGAGATGGAATTTGTAAGGGAAAGCTTGAGTCCTTGTGCCATTCCTGTGATCCTAGTGCCAAAGAAAGATGGAAGTTGGAGAATGTGCGTTGATTGTAGGGATATCAATAAAATCACGGTAAAGAATCATCACCTATACCTAGGCTTGATGACTTACTTGATGAATTGAGTGGCTCTCTAATCTTTTTCTAAAATTGACTTGAGAAGTGGTTATTACCAAATAAGAATAAAACCCGGTGTTGAGTGGATAATCACTTTTAAAACTAAATTTGGATTGTATGAATGAATGGTAATGCCTTTTGGACTTTCTAATGCACCTAGCGCTTTCACGAGGCTTATGAACCGTGTGATGAAACCATTTATTGGACAGTTTGTTGTAGTTTACTTTGATGATATTTTGGTGTATTCAAAGTTACTTGAAGAGCATGTTGAGCACTTGAAACAAATTTTTGATGCTCTTAGAAAGGAAAGATTGTTTGCTAATTTGGAAAAGTGTACTTTTTGTGTTGATAAAGTGGTCTTTCTTGGTTTTGTTGTGAATGTAAGGGTGTAGAAGTTGATGATTCTAAAGTTGAAGTTATTAGGAGTTGGCCCACACCTAAGTCTATTGGGGACGTTAGGAGCTCTCATGGGTTGGCTAGTTTCTATAGAAGGTTTGTTAGGAACTTTAGCACCATAGCCGCACCGTTGACCTAAGTGATTAAGAAAGATAAGACCTTTGTTTGGGGGAAATAATAAGAGGAATCCTTTAGGGAGTTGAAAGATAAACTTAGCAAGACATCACTTCTTCAAATTCCTAATTTTGAAAAGACTTTTGAAATTGAGTGTGATGCTAGTGGAGTAGGAATAGGAGCAGTTTTAATGTAAGATCAACAATCTGTAGCCTACTTTAGTGAGAAACTTAGAGGGTCGAGCTTGAACTATTCTAACATATGACAAGGAGTTTTATGCTTTAGTTAGAGCTTTATCAAATTGTTACAACCCGTAAATTCGTACATTAGAATACGCTGTGAAGTAGTTTACATATAAGGACCTAAGAACCCGGAATATAGTTCAAAAGTTAAAGTTAAGAAAAAGAGCAGAAGTGTCGCATAGTTGGATATGCGACCACAAAGCACAAATGCGGACCGCATATCCAACACTAGGATCGCAAACTGGGACAGAGTTCTGGGCTGAAATTGTGTCAAATATGCGGCCAGTATGCGGACCGCATAATGCAAATGCGGACCGCAAATGTGACACCTTCCATCGCAGAATGGAACAGAGTTTTGGGCTGAATCCGCGTCTGAAATGTGACCAGAATGCGGTCGCATTATTGAAAATGCGAACCGCAAATCTGGCCCTTCTGCGTCGCATAATGCAACAGATTTCTGGGTTGAGATTTGCGACCAGAATGCGAACCGCATGTCCTATTTGCGGCGGATATGCGACCTCAAACCTGAAAATGTCAGACACGTGTGCCACTTATTGACAGACCTATAAAAGGGACCCAAACCCGTTCCTTCTTCATTTTTCTGAACTTAACATAGTAGAAGGCCCCCAAACGACCCCTCTCAAAGCCCCACACCCACACAACCAATTTCCTCTCTTCCAAGCTCTAAATTGAAGAAGGAATCAAGGAATTGAAGAACTAAAAAGGAACCCTAGCTGAATTTCCCCCCTTCTACGAACCCACATTGAGGGCAAGACCTAGAATCTGAGGAATCGACGGAGAAGGCTAGGAATTCACATGCAAGGTAAGTTATTACTCCCTTTTATGTAATTTTCCCTTGGGCATTCATGATATGTAGTTGCATGCCTGTAAAGACCCATGGGAGGGTGGTAGGAAATCAAGAATTCAAGATAAACACTGCTAAACGGAATGGGTCACGATTATTATGGGTTGTAAATGAGTTGCATGTGTTATAAATACGTTTGATAAAGATTAGAGGAGAAAGGGGTGTGGGGAGGCACCATGCAAAACTAGGGGATTGTGATTTATGATAATTATGACGCTTAGTGAGTAATGGGTAAATTGTTCCTCAATTGTAGACTAAGGAATCGTAGCCATTGCGTAGCTTGAGAACTGGTGCAGCATATACCAGGTATGTAGGACTATACCGTTCTTTCTTTTGCACGACTCCTATTGATTACAATGCAACGAACGAGCCCCAAAAGAATACTCTACTCCTAGAAGTTAGGGTTGCTTATATTGTTTCCCTCTATGGAAGGATTGCTCTTGTTCTTATGGTATCAATGTTGTTGGTATTTCCTGAGTCTTATAACATTCATGCTAAAGAGATATTATTAATTTCATAAAAAAGGGAATGGTAATTGTAGGTCACTAAAAAGGGTTTGGAACGTATTTTTTTTTTTTATAAATGAGCATGCAATGTATTATATATATATGTGTAATCTAATTCGTATGATCGTGCCTAATGAAGGCCGGGTATGTTATGACCAAGCCCAGTACGGCCGGGTAAGCTACGCTGTGATACGATGATGATGATGAGCCCACAGAGGCATATTATGATGATGAGCCCACAAAGGCATACGTTATGACCGAGCCTAATGAAGGCCGGGTATGAGCCCACAGAGGCATATGTTGATGACGAGCCCACAGAAGCGTATGTAATGGTATAAGGTAACGACTATGTAACGTATATGGTAACAATAAATGTATATGAAAATGGCAAGCCCACAGAGGCGTGAGTGTAAGACGATGATAATGATAATGAACATGAACATGTTAAGGTTATAAAGGTTAGGTGTATAGGCATAAGTACTACGAATATGTCATGGTTAGCCGCCCATAGAGGCAATTCAGTTATCACAGGTTATATGTTTCTATCCCAATGCTCATTGTTGTTCTTATATTATGTTTTCCTGTCTTATATACTCAGTACATTATCCGTACTGACGTCCTTTATTTGTGGACGCTGCATGTCGTGCTGCAGGTCCTGATAGACTGATAGCCGGAGCTCCCCCACAGCAGTAGGCTATCCGGTTTAGCAGATATTAGCAAGATTCATCATTCGGACTTGCTACAGCCTTGGTATGCATTTTGAGTAGGCATTTTGGGCATGTCGGAGCCCTGTTCCGACATAGGTTGCTTAATGTATGTTCTTGTAGAGGCTCATAGACAAACGTCAATGTATGTATAGACAAGTGTTGGGTTGACTCGTGTACAGTTGTGTTGCCTTGTCGGCATATTTATTATGTTGTATAGTTTTGCACTGTAGCCCCGTTGGCACACTATGTATATAAGTATGTTTATGTCATGGTATGACATTTCAGTCTATTGTGATGTTGTTCGAAACTGCATGCGTATGACAGGCTTTATAGATAACAAAGAAAGTAAGATAGCAGATATGAGGGGTACGCCGGCGCTCTGCAAGTAGGGTTCGGTGCCATGTCGCGGCCCTCCGGTTGGGTCGTGACACAAATATGCGCATTACTTTTGGCATAGGGAGTTTGTGATTAAAACCGATCATGAATCTTTGAAGCACCTTAAGAGCCAAGATAAATTAAACAAAAGACATGCTAAATAGGTAGAGTTTATTGAGAAATTTTTATATCTGATTCACTTTAAGAAAGGCAAAGATAATGTGGTCGTGGATGCTCTTTTTAGGAGGTTTATTTTAATGAACACTTTGACTTCTAAGTTGATGGTATATGAGAGCTTAAGAGAACTTTATCCTACTGATCATGACTTTAATGAGCTTTATGTTAAATGTGATCAAGTTGAGGCATATAAGAAACCTTATAGGTTAGATGATGCATACCTTGATAAGCAAAGAAAGGAAGAGAAGGACAAGGAATTAACCAAAGTAGAAAACAAAGAGATCTCATAAGCTTGAGGGATTCCTATTTAGAGATGGTAGGTTGTGTGTGCCTAGGTCCTCTTGGAGAGAAATACTTGTTAGAGAGGCACATAATGGTGGTTTAATGGGACATTTTGGAGTCCGTAAGACTTTAGATATATTAAAAGAGCACTTTTATTGGCCTAAGATGAAAGTTGACATAGATAAACTATGTGGTCAATGTGTTGAGTGCAAGCAAGCTAAGTTTAAGATACGTCCTTTTGGTCTGTATACTGCATTGCCTATTTCTGTTGCTCCTTGGTTTGATATTTCTATTGATTTTGTTCTTGGTTTGTCTAGGACTAAGAAATGTAGAGATAGTATTTTTATGGTAGTTGATAGATGTTCTAAAATGGCATATTTTATACCATGTTATAAAAGTGATGATGCTACCCATATGGCTACTTTATTTGTTAATCATGTGCTTAAGTCGCATGGAATTCCAAAAACTATTGTTAATGATAGGATTCCAAGTTTCTTAGTCATTTTTGGAAGGGTTTATGGGGTAAGCTTGACACTAAATTGTTATTTTCTACTTGTCACCCTCAAACCGATAGTGAAACCAAAGTTGTCAATTAGGTCATTAGGAAATATGCTTAGGGTCATGGTTAAAGGAAAGCTTACTTCTTGGGATGAACAATTGCCATTAATAGAATTTGCATATAATAGGACTATTCATTCATCTATTGGTATGTCTCCTTTTGAATATGTTTATGGTTTCAATCCTTTAACTCCTTTGGATCTAACTCCTTTGACTCAAGACGTTATTCTGAGTTTAGATGCCAAGACAAGAACCGAAGCCATAAAAAAAACTCAAGAGAATGCTAGGAAACAACTTGAAAAGATGAATCAAAAAGCGGCTACCAAAGCCAAAAAAGAAGAAAGAAAATGGTGTTTGAACCCGGAGAATGGGTGTGGGTGCATTTTAGGAAGGAAAGGTTCCCTCATAAGAGAAAGAACAAGTTGCTACCAAGAGGAGATGGACCTTTTCAGATTCTTGAAAGAATTAAAGAAAATACTTATAAAGTTGACATTCCTAATGATTTTCAAGTGCATGATGTTTTTAACGTTAGTGACTTATCTCGTTTTATAGGCGATATTATAAATTCGAGGACGAATTTTTTTCAAGAAGGGGAAGATGATCACATTATGCCTATGCTTTCAAGACCGTTCACTAGGAGTCAAGCCAAGGACCTTCAAATTATTGGGATGCATTTGATGAAGTTGGAAGATTTGAATGATCTTTTGGAAAAGTATAATAGAGTCTACAATTTTATCCAAATGATATTCAAGGATGGTGGCCCAAGTTCATGTGAAGAGGCTCAATTACAAGTGGAGAGCCCAAGCAGCTAAGAGTTTTTTTAGTCATTATATAGACCTTTGTATAAATAGAAAATATTAGTTTATCTTTCATTCCTTAGACTACATTGAATATTCCTATGTATTCTGTGAGCTTGAAGGTAGATTTGTGATTGCTTTTGAACTAGCCCTAGAATTTGCAAGAGATTTGTCTTCCTCTTGAGAATTCTATTAGTGTAGGTGCTTTTATTGATTTTATTAGGGGTAATTAAGATTTAATTCTAGTTATTACTAATATCTCATTAATATTTATGTCTTGATTCCCTTTCTTTATTTGCTTTTCAAGTCTCATTTCTTGTTCTTGCATTTTGGTTGCTATCGCACATCTAGCAGGGCGCGTGAAAAGGAGAAATCCAATCAGTGTATTTTTCCTTTTCTCATTTATTCTCTTCGTTTTTTAAATATCTTCTTCACTAAACCATTAAATCTACCGTCAGAAAATATATCCGGCGACCGGAAATCGTTCGCCGCAAATTTGTTCGGCCACTGAAATTCGTTCCCTTCAGGCTTCATTCGACAATTTAACAAGATAATATCTCTAGCACACACTTTTCGGCTGTTTTATCTTCTGTATACATACACCACAGTCAACCAACCAGACCATATTCCTCTGTTTCTCTTCCAAAACTCTCACTTTATACATTTTAGCTAGTCCAAATGATATATATCCTACCATCCCTTTCAATCTTTTTCACCACTCCTCACAAGAAAAGTTACTTCTTTAATTTCTTTTTTCTTCTACAGTTCCTCATCGATAGATTTCAATTCACGCATAGATGGGTTTTAATGATATTTGCGGCACAACCTGGTTTTAGGATGTGCTTTTCCTTAATCTGTTAGGAATATGGTCTAAAGTTTAGGGGTTTTTAAATGAAGATTTTTGGTTTTATTATGTGGTGTCCTTCGTTTATTTTATGTTAGTTGAGTCCTGTTGTTATTTACAATTTAGTACCTAAAGGTGTCCACTTTTGTTGGTCGACACATGTCCTGTTTGTTAGGCTACTAGTTGTTTAATGCCGTGTATTCCCTGTTTTGTTCAGTTATGTTGAATGAGAAATCAATTTTATCTTCCTGTTTTTCTCTGTTTTCTTTTCTTTGCTTTCTTAGTTCATTTCCATGGCTATTCCCATTCGGGAATCGCTACATTTGGTATCAGAACCGACAGATTCTCGGTTGTTCTTCGATGTTAATGGCGGAGTTCGGCAGAGGTTTGAATGAGTTGGAGAAAAAAATTCAAGCTTTTATTGATAGATCAAACAGAAGACTGCAATATATGGAAGAATGGTATCAAAATGGTTTCCGAACCTTCCGTAGTTCACAAAATCAGTATGACTTTCAAAAGTCGGAGAGTGAGCGGGTTCCCGGTGAACCGTACACTTTTCATCAGTATCCTGGTGCAAATCCAAGTTCTTATCGAGATTCCTCTAGTGATTCACTTATGGATTAGCTAACCCAACGGATGAAGGATGGAATTATCTCCATTCACCCACAAGTGCTCCCTCTTATCCGGTTCCATGTATTTATCCATTTGACGGTAACTATACGTGTTTGTATTTCGTTCAGATGGGTGGTGGTACTGTAGTGTCTGCGACAGCAGTTGCGCCTACACACGAAGATCCTCTAACGATGGCGGCAAGATTCAGGAGGAACAAGAAGAAGAGAGGATACGTTAGTGCCTGCTACGCTGTATCGGAAAACGCAAGAAACATCCTGGGAAAGCAAACACCGGAGGAATGCACTATCACAAGATTCTTTCTGATAAATATCTTTCTAGTTACATTGGGAAAGTGGGTATGAGGTATTTTCACAAACGTCAGAACTTGTCTAAGAAGAAAGGAAACTATGTCGAGAACCAACTGTTTGATAAAAGTTCTCACAGAATGAGATTGAGCTGCAATGCAGATTTGATAACAAGGAATCCTTAGTGGTTCATATTGATGGCCGAGACTGTGGAGTGCTTAATGAGACTGAGAAGTTTGTCTCTAAGGAGATCTTGAGTGTTGAATCTGAAAAATCAGTTGATGGGAAAGAGAATATGCAAAAGGATGTTGAAGATGATGGTGTTGAAGTTGCAGTAAATCAGGTGGGAAAGATGTTCGATGAAAATTCCAAAAGAAATGAAAGCGAGTGGATTTGCCCATTTGCAAAAGAAGAATCAGATATAATAGAATCAGAAGTTGAGTTTAATGGGAGTGACTATGTGCAATGACAATGTCGAGCGACAAAAGAAGGAAGAACCTCCTATGGAGGTTACGGAAGAAGGTAAGCAAGAAGCTACAATTGAGCAAGTCACAAATAGTAATCTCCTCATTCTTACATCAACCATTATATATGTTTTTAGAGCTAGTATACTTATCAAGATGAAGAAACAAGAAGCTTTTGTACGAGAAGCACATTCAGGTAAGGCTAAAATATTGTGTGTAAACAATAATGTTTTATCTCGTGGGGTGAAGTTGGTTGTAATGCAAGTTGCTTATCATTTTGGGCCATCAGCTTTTTTCCTTGCCTTAAATACCAGGTTCAAATCTAAGGGGTTAATTGAGAGTTATATGATGGGCATATATGACAAATATGGAATTATGGGGATCGTTAGGAAACTGTTTGATGAATTACCCTGTAGGTTTGTGGTTCATCATAGTGCTTGCTATATGGTGAGATCAGTAAGTCTTTGAAACCTTCCATACCTATGCCAGCTGAAGGTTCAAGAGCAAATGTATTCACATTTTTCCCTTGGTTCGGTGGGAGTTTGTCCACATATATGGACTTCCAAGTTGATATGGGTAAAGACTTCATCGCTGATGCCATAAGGTTTTGGATTCACAATCCAATTCCAAATCCAAATCTGAGTTACTCGAGTCCATTTGTTGCTTGAAAATGACCTTGGCATGTGTAAATGTATCTTGCTAGATACAGGGCAAGAAACAATGATGGTGATGAACAATGATAGCAAAATTTTTAACACTCAGCAGGGTAAAGAAATACTACTAACAAGTCTTCTGTATCTTGCATACCCATATTCTTCTTCACCAAATAGTATTCTCATCTTTCAGCTCACAATTGGTGCTATGACATGTGCAACTTATGTAGACTCTGTTGAAGATATCTTAAGAAAGCTTCCAGGAGTAAGAAAGGCAATAGTTGCTTTGGCTACATCACTAGGCAGGGGTAGATATGGTCCATCCATAATCAGTAAAGATGATATACTGAGTAAGCTAGTTTTGAAGTTTCAGTTGTACAGAGCAGCGAACAAGTCAAGATTGTACTAAGGGTGGTTGGACTATCTGCTAAGATGGATGTGCAATTGATGGAAGTCAGTCGTCCGAAGTTGCATGGTGTAAAACAGTTTTATGTTGAGAGGCAAACAAGAAAACTAGAAGTTGTTTTGGATCGTGAGGTTCTAGGGTTCTACTTGATGCTATATTACTCTCGCAACGTGATCCCGTCATAATAGGTGACTGGATAGAGTGGGCTTTAGTGACTACTGTCCAGCTCGTTATTGGTGTACTACTTTATGGTGCAATTTCTGGATTATGGTCCCCAACTTACCTTGGAAAAGGTGCCTTGTTGATCATATATGTACTTCTTGGAAATCCTTGAAAGCTCTTGCTAAAGGAAAGGCATCAGGTGCTATCAAAATGCTTTATTGCTGCAAGGAGAAGTGAAGAGAGTTCTTTTTACTGATTCATCTGGATTTTTTTGGATTTTACTGATTTTGTCTGTGTTCTTTTTACTTTTTTATTCACTTGGGAGTTCTAGAGTAGAGAAGAATGGTGTTCATTATTCATTTGGGGGTTTTAGAGTGGATGAGGGTGGTGTTCATGGTGGAAGAAACATGTAGTGATGGTGCTGCCATGGTAAAGAAGAAAGAGAAAGGAAAAGGTTTTAATTTTTTTTAATAAATTGGTAAAATGAGACATGTCAAATAATAATATGTTAAGAATATGATGTGGACACGCTTAGCTGGAGGTGTTAGCGGGAGGTATTTATTGATATTCTTCCGTCAAGTGCAAGTGTTCAAATGGAAAATTTATAAGTTTATCTATCGAACTGATAAATGGGTACAAGTTTAAGTGGTTCAGATGTCATTTTATTGAATTTAAATAAAGTGAAAAAGAAAGCCAAAAAAATACATATTTTAGTATAAAGAAAGGAAATAAAAATGATGTGGAAAAATAGGTATGGTGCGTGAAATGCACTGCCGGACTTTAGATCTGGTGTTGGTCTTTCAAGGTGATATTGATACCACTTTAGATTAGTTTGTGGGGTGTCACGATCCAAAATTTATTGTCAGGTAAGTCAATCGTGATTAATCTACTTAATTACTCATTTGATTATTTTTGAATGATGAATCCTATTAAATAAATAGAATAAAATTTGATACTCGTAGAAAACTCGTAATTTTATTTTTCAATTTCCATATAAAATAGAAATTATAAGGTGAATGATAATAATTACATGAACTATAATAATGAACATTCAGTAGAAATCTCAAAACTTAGTGTCACAAGTGCATGGGCATCCGCTAAAGTACAATAATAGTATAATGTCTGTTTGGAATACAAGTTAGACAGGAGAATATAAATAACTCTGATGGAGACTTTGTATGCTGCAGATTGCAACATGGAATGCAACTCACCGTAAAGTCCCAGCAACAGCCGCGCTTTTGCCCCCAAAATACCGCCAACCATATATATATATAAATGCAGCAAGTGTAGCATGAGTACGTAAATCAAGACGTACCAGTAAGTATCTAGCCTACCCCAGAGAAGTAGTGACGAGGGGTCGATATCGACACTTACTAGTGGTCTAATAATTCAAATACGGTAAGAAGTAAACAAATATACGGCATGGTAATAAACAGCATAAACAAATATAGGTACGTGGTACAATCCTCCTCTGAACAATAAATTCAAGCTCTCAATTATCAGTTACCTCCTCAACGGGAATATATTTGAAATGCCCCTCACCAGATAGGTCGTCACAACTCAAATCAGGAAAACACACGAATACGCTGGCTTCTTGTCAAATATTACGCGTGATGCTGCGAAGGCGAACGGCCCAATCCCACAAGAGCATTTTATAGAAATACCGAGGCGTACGACTTGATCCCATAATAATGTGTACACCGCCGAGGGTCGAACTACACGAACCATAGATGCATCTATTATACTGCCGAGGCGGCCCGCTCCCATAAAAGTATGGTACATAATCCTGACGAGGTGATCAGCCAAATCCCATTAGAGCAAGAAGCTTTAACGGGTCCTTGACCCCACTTACGAATAAACATGAGAGTTATGAACTCATTAGAGTAAGAAGTTTTAACGGGTCCTTGACCCCACTCACGAATAAACGTGTGAGTTATGAACTTTAAGGAAAGTTTTGCGATGAAAACGCACAACGCGGGAGAAATTCATAAGGGAAGCACAAATTATTCTGCGGATTATCAAGTAGCTTGTCACATATCTACAATAGCGAGTCTATCACCATATGCAAGTCTAGTCACAAGTAGTAACATGAAATAAAGGAATTAAACGAGCAAAGATGACTCAAATAGTACAACTATAGCATGGCGTGAACCTAAGTCTACTTGTACATAATAAGGAATTCTAGCATAAGCACGGACACTCGTCACCTCATACGAGCGTAGCTCCCACAACATGTAGCACATAAGAATATAACACCTACGGGATAAATTTCCCCTCACAGGGTTAGACAAGAGACTTACCTGGCTCCGAAGTTCGATAACCGGCTCCAACGCCACTCTAACACCTCAAACTGAGGCTTATCGCTCCAAAACTAGTCAAACAATATGCAAACAAATAAAAATATATTCTAATACTTGTAATAAATCAATTTATAACAATTCCCAACTCTGCTAGAAAAGTCAATAAAGTCAACCCCCGGGCCTACATGCCCGGAACCCGACAAAACTCACAAAATACAACAATACATTCAATTACGAGTCCAACCATACTAGTTTCACTCAAATCCGACTTCGAATCGACGTTCAAAACTCAAAAATTGACTCTATGAAGCTTTAGACAAAAACCCTCAAGTTCTCTTTTTAAATTATCAACCAAATGCCAAAAAACGAGGATATATTCATGAAATATAATCAAAACCAAACCAAGTAGAGAACACTTACCCTTATCCATATGGCGAAAATCGCTTTAAAAATCACTTCAATCCAAGCTCCATAGCTCAGAACTATGATAAAATGGCCAAAACCCCCGAAATATAGCTTTTGTCCAAGTATTTACCCTTCGCGATCGCGAAGCACAACTTTTCTCAGCTCAAAATTGTCCTTCGCGATCTCGAAAAACCAATCGCGATCGCGAAGAACAAGCTGTCCAACTCCTCCAGACAGCCTTTAGTATAATAGTCATAACATTTTGTATAATACTCCAAATGACAAAGAGTTTGACTTTCTGAAAACTAGACACCAAGGACTACAACTTTTATTTTTGAATCATCTCCAAATTACTTATAGATTGTAAGATATGAGCTTCTAAAGTCAACCTTATGTACCAGAAAATTCTTTTTCGTGAACGCGAATCTGTCTCCGCGAATGTGATTCACAAACCCTTTTATCCCATTTTGCTCTTCACAAACGCGGTTCAATGTCCGCCGATCTCGATGCATACTGTTGTAGCCAAAATCAGCAATTAAAAATGACCTTGAATGGTCCGAAACTACCTCGAAACTGACCCGAACCCCTCGGGACTTCATCTGAACATACCAACAAGTCCCAATATCTTATAAAAACTTATCCAAAGGCTCAAAACGCCACAAATAACATAAAAATCATGAATCGACCATAAAAATCTTTCTTTCAACTTTCAAACTTCCAAACATGACGAACGTGTCATATCAAAATATTTCGGAATGATGCCAAACTGTACGCACAAGTCATAAATCACGATATGAACCTATTCCAAGGCTCAGATATTCAAATCTCGATTCTGAAGTCGTTTACTCAAAATTCAAACCTTAGTCAATTCTTCTAATTTAAAGCTTTCGAAATTAAAATTTTTCATCCGAATCAATTATGAACTTCCCGAAATTCGATTCCGACTACGCGTACAAGTCATAAAATATGAAATAAAACTACCCAAGGCCTCAAATCGCCGAGTGACGTGTTAGAGATTTAAACGACCGATCGGGTGATTATAAGGGGCTAATAAGACCCCCACAAAGTTGAAGTGTGCACTTGAGAAAACAGGATAAGGTGAAGGGGGTACTTAAAGTTTCTCACACACACACACATATGTGTGTGTATATATATATATATATATATATATATATATGTTCTCTTTACCTATACAAATATATTTTTATCTAAGTGAGTCTCAAATTATATGTTATTAAAAATTAAAATGAAGAATTCGACAAAAAAATTGAGGATGCTAAAATTAAAATCTTTTTTATGTCATTTTATTATGATATTAAATTTTTTTTAAACCTAAATAGTCAACCAGTCAAAAAATAGTGGCCGATATATATAATACATAATATATGTATATTCGTATGTAATTTGTATATATCGGCCAGGGACTTTAACTAATTTTTGTTGTATGTGTAATTCTTCCATTTAAAAAAAGTGTCCACGTAATCACACTATCAGGCTATTAGCTGTACGTACGCGCATCTGATGTATCAGGTCACGTATCTCACCAGCTTACATATCACGCAAACTCAGTATCTTCATTTCCTATAAGCGGGTGACGCACAAGAAACTCTGAAGTCTTCATCCAAGCTCAATTACAATCTCGTCGATTCTCTTTGAAATTCTTGCCGCTTCATCGCTCAGGTAAGTTAATCTCCCTCATTTTCGCATGAACCCTAGTTAAATCGACGGGTGATGTCTTGGACTATAATGTATGCAATAATTTCATGTTTTTGTGGATCTAGGGTTTCCTAGTTTTACTGTTTTTGACTCGGGTCGATTTATTGGCATGTGATTGCCTTATAATCTAAACTGCTACGTTAATTTAGTGGCTTACTAGTGTAGGGAGCTGAACTTTTGATTTTCTAAAAGTTGATGAATTGTGAGTTGTGGGATTAGGTGGTCAGGGATGTCGACGCCGGCGAGGAAAAGATTGATGAGGGATTTTAAGAGGTTACAGCAGGATCCTCCTGCCGGCATCAGTGGTGCTCCTTATGACAACAATATTATGCTCTGGAATGCTGTAATATTCGGGTATCTGCAAGATTCTCTGCATCATTTTTTGTACTTTGTGCTGTAATTTCTTTGTACTTATGAGCTTTCTTTTTTCTTTGAAATGCAGTCCTGATGACACACCTTGGGATGGAGGTGAGGAAATTGTTGCTCAGTTACCAGTCTTTTCTTTCTCTTCATATTTATGCTTAAAATACGAGCAGAAGCATTACGTTGAATCTTAGTCCATCATATAGATAGTTAGATACCTCCTAAGAAATATTTACGCAGTCAAATGCCACTTGCAGTTTTCTACTTTACTTTGTCATTTTTATATTCCTTATGAATGTATAAATCGCGCTGTAGTATGTTGTAAAGGGCAATTATCACTTGACTGTGTGGATGAAACATACTTGTGTGGATCTCATCACTTCCATTTAAGTAATGCATATTAGCTTAGTCCACTTTGTGCTTCTTGATGCTGAGATGCTCCCATTCTCCTAATGAAGAAGGTTTCTAGGAATCTTTTTCTGTGGTGCATGATAATATTCTGATCCTGTCCGTGCTGAATATTCTTATTTGCTTTTAGGTGGTTAAGGTAGTTAGTCATTTATAAAAACATTGATTGTCATTATTAAGATTGCTCTCACTTTTCTTTTCCATCCTTGTTGTTCCTCTTTCAATGAAATGAAGGATGAGCAGGCACCTCTAGTTGATATGGACAAGAACCATCATAATTTATAGTCATACCCTTCCACCCCAGTTTTGACTATTAAATATGTGTTCTATTTACAGGTACGTTTAAGCTCACACTTCAATTTACGGAGGATTACCCGAACAAGCCTCCAACTGTGCGGTTTATTTCCAGGATGTTCCATCCAAATAGTAAGTAGCCCAAGTAATTTTGCTTTATCTTTCTCTCCCTATTTCTTCACGTAGTTGTACTTCTTAGAAAAGGTAAAATTTCAAACTTCTTAGAAAAGGTAAAATTTCAACTTTAAGCTTAGGTTGTTTGATTGAGTTTATCTTGATGGTTTTTTTCTAGGAAGTGGCGTGTCGACTAGTAGTATTGACAAGAGTTTATAGAAATTCAGAGACCTTTTAGTACAGTTAGTATTGCGTCTCACACCATGTACCGCGAGAAGGAAGCTAGCTTCTTAGGCATTTTATATCCCACACGGCCTCACCTTCTGCATCAACCCTTCAATCCCCATTTCAGTCAATTCCTTGTAGTGTGCTCTCTCCTTCTGTATCATCCTATCATGCCTTCACCACCAATAGGCCATTTCATATATCCTGTGAAGAAATTCCTCAGTCTTCTATTATTCCTAATCCTGTATTGCTAGTCTAACATCACCGGTCTCTCCGAGAGCTAATTCTGATGCCATCACTCACTGTATACCTATATAATATAGAATGTCCTTATAAGGAATGTAGAAAATTGTTTTTCTCCTTCATTCGTCTAAATCCATATTTGACTATTAGCATTGTTCTTCGCAATCATTCTCCTCCTTTAAAAATCTCAATATCCAACCATTCCAGACATATAGTATGTGGTATGCACTTATATTGGATAACACGTTTGGTAATTTAATTCACTCCTTAACTCTTTAAGAAAGTATTGACTCCATCTAATCAACCTTTGCAAAGGTCGGCCCAAATCTTTATCCTTGAACTTAAATGAATGGTAATCCCTTATCTATGCTATATTAAAAGCACGAAGGCACTTAGCAAAATGTTGTTCGTCTTTTTTACCCTTTTAAAATAGAATTCACACTAGACAAAATAGTCATTTAATAATTTCCTAATATTTAGCATTTTAAAGTCAACTAAAACTTTGCTTATCAAAGTTTTCCTTTATTTGAATGACCACACACGAAATGCTAATATTTAGGACATCAAAATTAATTAAGTTTACCTTATATAATACTATAATATTGTAATATCAAAAATATAAATATTACGTATTATATTTCCTAAGATAGCTTGACCATAATTTGAAAACTAACAAAGGCAGCAAAATTTTGATATTAAAATGAATAAGTAATTGAGCTCTTAATTAACTGATTAGAGAAACTACTCAATTCAATTCTTTTTCAACTTCATCATATAAGTAAATTTATTTTGTAAGCTGACAGATAACTTTTGAAAGAAAACTTGAGAAGTGTACTTCATGTTTAAATAATTTAATTTAAGAGGAGATAAAGAGATATATCAGTACTATCTTATCATTTCACTTATTTGTATCTAGCATATGCTAATTAATCCAAAAGTAAAGAAGACAATTGAATAACTTCGGTAAGTGGGGACAAAGCAAGAAATCATAATAAAGCATTTGAGGATTGATGTAGGACATAATTCTTCTTTTAAGCTTGCTAAATAGGATTATTATTTTTAGGATATTGTATTTTTTTTTTGTAATATTTTCAATAACTCATACACATTGGTTAATCTGGATTTGGAATATTTAAAAGTTATAGTACTCATGAATATAGGATATGCGCAAAAAGCGCGTACCCTTAGACTAGTATATGTGATAGATAATTTCTTTGTTGCAGTGTTAATGAGTCGTTTAATGTGACACTTTTTTCCCAATGATTATGATTGGTTGATGGAAATATTGCAGACATCTTGGTAATTACCGTGGCTTACAGTAATTCTCTGTTTCTTGAAATTCTTGAATAGGAGAGAATTAGTCATATTCTGGTAGCTTTTAATTGAATGTGTTTTGTTATTCATGTGAGTATTAAGTTATGTGTATGTGTTAAGACCTATAGCTTAGTATATGTCCCAACTAATATTATTCCACGTACTGTACTACTTGTTAGTTGAAATTCTTGTTTTGCTGCACCTATTTTTCTTATCTTCCATTTTCACCAGACCAAGCAATACGAGTACCATAATCTTTTAAGCCCAATGTTGACCAAACAGCCCATGCAATCTGAGCAATGTAATCTACTATGTTCAAGTATTGGCTTTTTGAGAGAGTTGATCTAATGTGTGTATACCAATTAGGTTTATGTCTTTATCTTTCATTTGTTCCATTGTGCAGAAGTTAATCCTAGATCTCCCGCGTCATTCAAAATGGCTTCTTCTTGCCTTATGTATTAGCCTCGATTCTACTCTACTTATCATAAAAAGACTTGATTCTACTTTGTCATGCAAAGCGAAAATTTGACTTTGGTTTTGCTGAGTTCTCATATCTTATCTATTGCTCAGTTTACGCCGATGGAAGTATATGCTTGGACATACTGCAAAATCAGTGGAGTCCTATATATGACGTAGCTGCTATACTTACTTCAATCCAGGTACATTGAGATTGTTATTTAATGTACATCATTATGCCTTGTGTCTATACAGAATATTGGAGAAACATAGCATGAAAATCATCTTTCATTTTATTCCCCTGGTGTGTGAGCGCGTGTGTTTGTGTTTCCATGCAGAATAATGGACATCCTAGTATTGACATTTATTTTAGACACATCATAGACCATCTCTTTTGTCCCACCTTGATTAGCTTTGTAGCTCGGTGTCCTTTTGTACTTCATATTCTGCACTAGTAGTATACCACTATCAAGAAATGATATTCTTGGTGGTCAAGTAGCTCTTTGGTTGTAGGTATTAGTGGACACTTATTGATTGAGTTATGTGTTCCTTTGCATTTCTCTGCTCGAACTGGTGGCAGGGTAGTGTACAATGTTGAGAACAGGATATCTGTTAAATTGGATAAGTTGGGAATGCAGGCTTCATTATTTGGTTCAAATTAGATGATAAAATATGTTCATAGATGCCTATATGCTGTGCTTGATTTCATTTTCACTATTACTAGTAAATTAACTAATTTAATAAATTTATATTATAACTGAAAAGAAGCAATCAAAAGCAAACAGGTCCTTGTTCTTAAATCATTGAATATGTCTATAAATGCTGGAGTTTTTTTGGTGAAATTTATTTGGTTCAAGCAGTTTTTACTTAGGCTCAATTCTATCTGAGACACTGCCCAGTTGGTGCCCGTCTTACTTAGCTGCTCAATACATTCTGTCTATTTCACTATGTTTCACCTAGGCACTAATCTTGGGAGTTCAAAAGATCTTCTATCACCGCCATATTTTTGTTATCTTTCCATAAAGGTCAGTTCAGTTTTTGGTTGTCAGTAGTGTTTTTATACCTTTTGTGATTCTTATCATTTGTTTTTAAAATTTAATTGATGTCTGGTGTGAGGCCAATATAGACAAGTGAATTCTCATTAACCAAACCAGGTAGTAAAACGTGGCTGGAGTAAATGAAACTGAACGGAGAAAGCATTAGCATTAGCATCTCTGCTTGTAAACAGCTCCTAATGTGTGACTTTTTCCAAATGCAGTCTTTGCTCTGTGATCCAAACCCAAACTCGCCAGCTAATTCAGAAGCAGCACGCATGTTTAGTGAGAATAAGCGTGAGTACAATAGGAAGGTGCGTGAAATTGTTGAGCAGAGCTGGACAGCAGACTAAGATCTCTCTGGTTGAATCTGTTATGGGAGATTTCCTGGTAGGGATGCCTGTGTCAAGCTGAAAACTTTTCAGTGCTGTTGCTACATTAAAAATAAATGTAGCAGGAAATTGTCCTTTTATGTGTTGTAGGAACTCTGATTGCCTTTATCTTCATGTTCTGCTACTCGACCATGAGACATTGTACATATGATCTTTTGTATCCAAATTATTTGAAGCTCTCTTCTGTTGGTCCTATGAGACCGAATGAGAAATGGATAAACATCTGATATTTTTGTTTAGCAATTTAATTCCCTGTGAATGCAATATCATTCATCTATCATTGTCTGATGGAGCAAGTAAATAATAGGTAGATTTGGGCTTTCAACATCAAGTAATTGAGGAGATAGATAAGTCAAAAATCTTCTGCCTGTCTGAGTGCCACTGTAAAGATCTAAGTTGCACACTAATTTTAATTTCAGGCCATAGGATCTGTTAAATGGGTATTGCAGAATTGCAGGGCCATCAATGTTGAATTATCACCCAATATTGGATCTGCAGTGACTGTTATAGTGCGGTTTTTAGTTGGAAGCGCATACAATGACATCCAAAGGGATGGTTACATTTCTAGATGTTGCAAGAACTGTTGTGGTTTTACTTGCTGCAAATGTCAAACAATTATGAAACGTCATGAAGGCATAGAATGTTTGCCTTTTTGTGTGGTCGCATTAATTGAAGAGCTTCGGATTTAAAAAAAAGTACTAATTGAAGAGCATCTGGATTTAGGTGAGGTAGTGGCTATTGATCTTTTATTATCTGATTCCTAATTGTAATCTTTTCCGTAGATGAGTTTTACAGGTGTGCAGCTGAAATACCCACTGCCTGGAAACCTACCTCCATGGTGTGTACTGACTAAGAAGAGCTATATAAGCGGTTAACTTTGTTTCAGCTGGTACGGCTGCTAATGATGAGCCAGGGTTTGAGGCGAAAGAGCTCAGAAGATGGCTTGCCCATAGAAAGGAGGTTTTAGGGATTGGAAACAGCAACTGCTTTGATACGCTTTTTCATGTTAATGTACTTAGATGACAATATTCTATCTGGCAACATAAGATGATCACTAAACTAGGATATTTGGCTGTCTCAACCCTCGATTATTAAGATCTCCGTGTCACCTATAATTAACTTTGATAACGATTGTTTATTGTTTTGAAGTCCACATATTCATGATCGTTATATGTGTATGTGTATTTTTTTCCTCGCAAATTCCGGATTGAGGGTGAGCGGGAGACCACTGGATGATGCTCCTTATTGTTGTATTCAATCGCTGTCTTAGCTTGGCTGTCAGTTTTGTGTGACAGAAAATCCTATAATTGCCTTTATTTTGCTGAAGAACCGAGTGGGTGAACGTTAACACTCGTGAAGTTGGTCACAAGGAAAACGCACAGATAAGTGCGTCATACCACTTGTTAGCTATTCGTTACATTTTATAAGCATCTAAAACTGTCGGTGGACTTATTGGTATATGCTGCTTGCCTCGCAACCACATGGAACTCTATATATAATATATTCCATTGCTCTACGATTGAGACTGAGATTTCTCTCGTGATGTTGGTCACAAGGAAAACGCGCAGTGGGATGATGCAGAAAAAATAACCTTTCCCCCTTGGTTAGACACTTGGTAAGTGTGTCATTACACTTGTTCAGCCAAGCTTGGCAATTTACGAGGAGCTACCATTGTCGGTGGATTCATTGACATGTACTCCTCGCCTTGTAAAGATAGGGACCTCTACTACATTCATTGCTATACACGTCGTCTATACTGTATGTTGAGGGGAAAAAAACGTTAGTGTTCTTTAGTTTAACTCTTTGATGTTTGAAATCCATTAGTTCAACTAATTCCAATTCGTGTCATAGAAAGCTTACTACGATTCCAATGCTCTCTATCTAAAGGATTGGACTTTATTCTCAAGATTCGAATCAGAAATTTTGATTAAGAGGGGATGACCTTTTATCATTAGATGGTACAATCAATTTCGATTCATTGAAGAATTATGATAGTAAAAAATAACAAGAGAAAAAGAGAAGTTACTGTCGTTCAAACAGGACGAATCCTTTATGAAGTTTATGTGTTTAGGTTAGAGTTTGAAGCCATTCAATTCATCTAAAAGAGCCAACTAAGGAGTGAGTTATGTCTGTTGATAAGGAAACCATAGGAACTGTGTCGATTCCTGATTCCTTTCTCTTATTTGCTTGTATAAAGAAAGAAGGAAAATAATAAAAAGAACACAACCAATGTACATAATATGTATTTGAATTTTTGAAAGGGAAGTAGAAAGAATAATTTTGTTACTAACGGTAGTTAAGAATTTTGCTGCAATCCATTTGTAGTATAAGAAAATTGGGAAATGCAAGATGAATATGCGTTTGTTTGGCAAGTAAAAAAGAAAGCACATGGTCCTATAGGTAAGTTGAGGAATAATGAGAAGAGTCAGTTTGTTTGGTGTACCTAATGAACCAAAAAAAAAGGGGGACCGCAGCTTAAATCATTACAAAGGTGCTGATTGATGGTTACTTGGGTTGGGATGCGCTGTCTATGCTGCATTTACTCACCATTGTCTGAAAATTTTCCTTTAGTTGGAGGTTTCTTCCTACAGCTTATTATATCGCTCTCATTAATCCCAAAGTATCTGGAATCAAAAGACTAAGTGCCTGTCTAGAGAATTATACGCACAATAATAACAATAACAATAAATCTAGTGTAATCTCACAGATAAGTTTTGCGGAGGGTAATATGTACGCTGACTTTATTCTCTATCTTGTGAAGATACAAAAATTGTTTCCGATGAATCTTCGACTCAAGAAAAATAAAATCCGGACAGTAATAAAAAGGAAATATAATAATGAAGAAGTCATGAAAAAAAAGCAATAACAATATCAAAGAAAAAAAAAAATTAAAGTAAAAGAAATAACGGTTATGCGCACACATAAAATAAATTCCTTACCTATTACCTTCATTAGTATCTTTTAGAACTAAAAAAAGTCAAGTATTATACTAATCTTGAACATATTAATAGTAGTATCATTATTACTAATATAACTGAAATAAAATGGGACCACTATGCGAAATCATTCAAATTATTACTTTTTTGATATTTATTAATTTGTGAAAAATGAACACGTAATATATTTGATGTTTTCTTTCTATTGTACATTATATACGAGTTTGCATTGTATCATAACCTTCAACGTTTTTAATCGTTGCTTATATTTTTCAGTAAAAGCAAAAAGGTGAATATTGAGTCCCTATTCCCTAATAGCGTCTAATATTAACATTACTTTTGCTTTTGTTGTTTTCTCCAAATTTCATCTTATATAATGAGAATATTTTTTCCTCCTTTTTTAATCTTTCACAATCCAATGACAGATTTGGTAAAAAAAAAAAAAATCACATAAGAAATGAGTAGAGAAGACTGAATAGACAACAAGAACAAAAGTAGTGAAATTCAAATGATCACATTACTGTTTAAAATGTGACAACTTAACTAATGAAATGTCACATGAAGACTTATTTTCTTTCATTTTGAAAGAGGAATAAATCAAAAACAAAGAAGAGACTGTTGAATGTTAACGGGATTTGGTTGGTTTAGGTGATTTAACACTACTCTAATTAATTATGTGGTATTGTTATGTTTAGCCCGTGCCAGAAATTATTTACATCTGGTAACTGAAAAAAGTGTATAAAATTTATATAATTTTTATATATAACGTGTGTATATATATATATATGTATATATGTATTTTTTTCGGCTATTAATATTACGACTATACAATATCATTTTTACATTAATTATCATGATGAGTTTAGTTGCATCTAAAGGAGTCATAATGCAAACCTAATTATCTGCTAACTGCAAAGGATATTTTTCTTAAATCTATCCACAAACGACGTCGTCTGGTTTAATGAAAATTTCAAAAAGTAGATTAGCAGGAAATCACCAACTTTACTAAAAGCGACAGTATAACAACTACATTATACAGACTACAGTTGTACTCAATCGTATATGTACCACTCTATCACTATTCACTACTACTACTCGCAGAATCCAATTCCAAAGAGAGAGAGAGAGAAAGAGAAAGAGAGAAGCGGTGGAGGGTCCATCTTCCACAAGGTATGGATGGCTATGGCCTAATGGGCCTGCTCATTTGTTAGCAGCTGCATTCTCTTTTTTCCTTTTAGCTTTCATCTCAATCAATCTTTCACCTGATTTCTGTATTTTCTCTTTAGCTCACTCTCTCTGGAATTTTTACTTTCAATTCAGCTATGCTAAGTTTGGGATCTTAAAAGAAGCTTCCAGTTCATCAGGTACTTCTCAGATCTGACATGCATTTGCTCTCTAAACCCTACTCCACATTTTGTTTTCTCTTTAATTTTGCATGTCTTCAATTATCAATTTGCTTTTTTCTTGTGGTTTTAGCTCAGATCTAGTGCTCACGTTTTACCTGTTTTAGGGAGAAGTTTATTTTTTAATTGAATAATGCAGGATTCAGTTGAAATCCCTCTTTAGTTGAGCAGCTTGCTGTGTGCAATGGGGAAATCTCCGGCCAAATGGATCAAGGCTGTGCTTTTTGGCAAGAAATCATCCAAGTCTCATTTATCTAAGGTATAACAGAATAATTTTTATTATGTCATAATTCTACAGCATTACAGAGAATTTATGAAAATTGTACTACTCGTGTTTGGTTCGATCTGGTTTCAGCAATTTGGCACTTCTGTTTCTTAATTAACTATCAAAGGAAAATGAGTTCAATACCGCCTTTCTCTCTCTCACCCTACTTAGGTGTAAGTGAAAGTTGCAGTGCAAATGCAACACTCTCATGTCATACTAAGTAGATTTGGAAATCAGCTCAGCTGCATGTCTTGCATCATTATTCCTTATTAACTCAAGTAGTTTGATGCCATTTTACAAATTTCCTCCGAATTTCTCTTTGCTGCTGAAGATTCTTTTTAATTTTGTTCTTCTATGTTATTAAGTTACTTAGGTATCTGCTATCTTAATCAATGTTTTGTATGAAGGATGTTACGGGTGAGAAAAAATCTTCTGCAAAAGCACCATTGGGGGATCTAGCTCTGAATTCACCAACTTTGGATCCACCAGTTCAGAATTTGGATAGCGGTGGTGAGTATGATCAGGCTGGATTGGAAAAGGGGACAAGCACTGACTTAGCATGTGAAACCGCCTCACTATCTTCTGCAACACACGAAAGAGATCCGCATGTGAAGGGGGAAATTTCCACAGATGATGCTGAGCTGGAAAGACTAGAGCATGCTGCCACCAAAGCACAAGCAGCCTTTAGGGGTTACTTGGTATTGTTTAATAGCATAATTTACAACTTTGATCTCTAAAGAAAGTTCGTACGGTCTGTTAAGAGTTTAATTTGATATTCAGTTTTGAATTAAGATTTGAGGTATTCACTCTAATGGATCGTGTCTCTCTAGATTGTGGAACAGTTTGAATGTTTATGCACATAATGTCTAAAATCTGTACGAGTTTAGAGCTCTTGTTTCTGCTTAATTGAGGCAGTAGAAGTTATGTGATCCTCTACAAAGACATTGCTCGTGTGGCACTAGGGTTCCTAATTATCTGCTTGTGTAAATTAATTCTGCATTAGAGTCTTTTGTGTTAAGTCAAATAGTCAATTATCATTTTTTGCAAACCAGCATAATTTCTTTACAGACGCATAGCTTTAGGTAAAACCCACTAGTTGGAGTTAAAAACTGAAGAAGCTTCAATGTTTCTTCCTTTTCTAATTTCAAAGCATGATCCACCTTTCACTTGTTCTTTTCGCTATGTCCTTATCCACTGGTAACTTTCCTCAGGCTCGTCGGGCTTTTCGAGCTCTCAAAGGCATCATAAGGCTACAAGCACTTATTCGCGGGCACTTGGTTAGGAGGCAAGCAGTTGCTACTCTACGCTGCATGCAGGCAATTGTTAGGATTCAGGCATTAGCTCGTGGTCAAAGTGTTAGACTCTTACATTCTGGGAATCAGCTGGTTAGAAAGTATAGTTTTGGAGAACTTAAGGTAACTCTTGCAATACAATCTACGATGCTTTTCTTCCCCTTGCTTGCTTGTATTCTCGTTGCCTTTTTTCTCCCCCTTATAAAAGCATAGGCATAAAAACAAGATGGAGTTGATATTTACTAGGATAGATGAGGAGTTAGTTTGACTTCAATATTATTCTCGTAGCGAGTTTAACTAATCTGTAACACTTTTGTGATAGAAGAAGTATAGCTCGTATAGTTTGATTGAAAAACATCACGTCCGTATCTATATGTAAATTATCAATGCGCACAAACTATTAAAGGCGAAGAATAATGTAATTGATTTTCATGTTTTTAGTAGTGTGTCAAAACACACGGGGCAATCCAAAAGAGAAAGTGCACATAAAATTGGACGATCCGAAAAAGGAAGTGCAGAGTAATAAAAAAGAAATTTTGGATTTGTTTACATCAAATATTTTTTTGACTTTTGTTATGATATAAGACGAGTATCTGCTACTGCTTTTCTTTTCCCATTTTGTCAGCTTTGACGGATTGTAGTATCTATTTTGAACTTATTCATGTTGGTACAAATTGTTTTGGCTATTGACTCTGTGTACCGTTTGTTCTTTGTTTAACCAGAATCCTGAGCAGAGGCCTTCAAAACTGACAGCTAGTGCATTTCCACAGAAGGTATTGTTGACCTCCCTGCGCTGTTGTTAACTGACAAGTTATTGTTGTATTACAGTGTTTTCCTGTTAGGTGTTGTTTCTTTTCTTTTTCTTTTTCCCCTTTTGGCCCTAGGTTGGGGTCGCGTTGAAGACCTGTGTGGCTGATAATATATTTGGTTTGAGTTAGAAAATGAAAATGTTGCTTTATCCTTTTACTTTTGGGTGGTTTTATGGTTGAAGATGGGTCAGGGAGGTGCCAAAATAGAGAAAACCACGTACAAGGAGATGGGTCTGGGAAGTTATTGAGCTTTATCTAAGGCTGAGGAACCTGGAAATGTCCTCAATGTGTAATTAAATGAGGGGGTGAGGGAAGATTAGTAAAGCTGCAGGGATGCATCTTAGAAGGTCAGAAAGTCTGGTTTCTCTGATACAGTTTCAGACATTCTATATATCCAGAGTGCAAATGTGTTGCTGATCTTCGGCATCATTGGTTTCATATACTGCAATGTGGCTGCAGAATGACTCTTATCTGATCTGTAACATTTTGTATTTGTCTTTTGCTGAAGTTGTTCTTTTGTGCTAGTATTTTCTGAGAAAGTTAAACAAATGTGGTAGTAAATTCATGTTTAGTGCCTCAGTAGAGTGACTATGCTAGATGTTCGGCACTACAAAGGAAGAACTGGAAGTTGAGCTGAAGTTGCTTATCATGAAGAGAGAATGTTGATTTGAATGACGAAGCCTGACCTGTAGTATGTGTATCACAAAGATCTAATGTATATCCGTTTACTACCTAAAGTTGATGTGAAGGTCAGAAAATCAACATAGGAAGTTGGAACAGATATCATTACCTCCGTCTCAAAAAGAATGACGGTGTTTAGAGTACAAGAGTCAACTCATCTAATGTTTAGTATGATATCGAACATTTTTTTGTAATTTTGGAATATAATTTACATATCTGGGAATTGCATGAAAAGTACTAAAATAACAATCTTTTTTAAACAAAAATATTTGAACAGATCATTTAAAAACAGTTTGACTCAAATAGTAATAATCCAATCATTTGGGACTGTGAAGTAATTCTTATTATTTTTATGATGTAGAAAAAATGCTGTATTTGATGGTCATCTCTTGCTTGTTTTAGCTACTTATGGCAGTGCCAACAGCCATGCCCTTGAGCCTTCAGTATGATGCGTGTGAGCCTAATTCAGCTTGGCGATGGCTTGAACGATGGTCACTATCTCAGTTTTGGGAACCACTTCCACAACCAAAGAAAGTTGTTGAAGCAAAGTCGCAGAAGAAACAGGGTAACAAGCAGAGTGTTGAAACAGAAGTAGTAAGATCAAAACGAAGTGTCAAGAAGGTTCTTACATCAGCAAATGGAGATGCTTATGCCGTAAGTTCCTCTGAACCAGAAAAAGCTAAACGTAACCCAAGGAAATTCTCACATCCTCACATAGAGCCAGTGCCGGATCAGCCTCAAAATGAACTTGAGAAAGTCAAGCGCAATTTAAGAAAAGTTTCTGCAGCTTTGGCAACACCTTCAGAAAGGACAGAAACAGAAACGGAAAAGGTACAACAAACTCCTAATCTGGCTCAGGCTCAAGCTCAAGCTCAAGCTAAAACATCAAAATCCTCAGCTCCAGATGTTGAACAAATAGTGGTTAATTCTTCTGAGAAATCGAGTGATTCAGCTCCTGAAATTGAGAAATTGGCTGTAACTGAAGCTCCTTTACCTGTAGCAGTGGATGAACCAAGTAATGAACTGCTTGATCATCCTACCACTAAGCAACAGCAATTGGAGGATGTTGGGAACACTGCAAACAGCCCAGTCGTCAACGAGGAGCTTAGCTCGATGGAAGATCACGCTGCCAAAGAAAGAACTAGGAGGAGGAAATCTCTTCCCACTAAGCAGGAGAATTCTGAGAATATTTCACAGAATACACCAAACGTGCCTAGTTATATGGCTGCCACTCAATCTGCTAAGGCGAAGCTTAAAGCTCAAGGATCTGCTAAGGTAAGTGAAGATGGAGCTGAAAATGGTTTTGTTCGGCGTCATTCTCTACCTTCCTCTACCAATGGCAAATTCAACACATCGTCACCTCGAGTACAAAGGCCAGTGCAAGCAAATGGAAAAGGTGGAAACAAGAACAGACCAATGTCATCCTCTAAAGATGGTAAGAAGCAATGAATAGGGACATTTTAGTTACAAGTTGGTCTTGTCACATGTTTCTTGCTAATCTGAGATGATTGTTTTGTTTCCAATAGTGGGGTATGTAATGAAATTCCCGTAGGTTGATGCGAGTTTTCTCTCTCGGGCCTTCGTTATTTTGTGTTGCTTTGAAATGTTTTTTTCATCTAAGCTGAATGAGGAATATAGTTGGGAATTCTCAGATTTGATCTTAATTAAGCCAAGAAAAGTATGTGGTCACTTTTTCAAAAGGAAATTATGCACGCACTTGTTTTTCTCAAGTAACTTATCAAAGAACTTGTTTTTCTTTAGTGATATATGACAATTATTACTGTGTGGGTCCAGATTAGGTGCATCAATCTTCTTCCCTATCACACTGTCTTGGTTCATATAGTTTACAGCAATAAAAGCCTATTTCTCAAAAGAAAAGTAAATGCATGATTCTAGCACCATTCGATATGTCAAAGCACTTCCATATGTAAAATGGCCTGGCATTAATGGCATCCTTCATTTTGATAGCGTTTTTTGTTTGTTTGGGCTCTTTATCTTTTTACAAATGGTTCTCTTAGATCATCTCAGAATTGATAGTTACAAGCTCATTTACTTTTATCAACTTGAAAACTTCACTGACTCAATGATTACCTTCTGGCTCCCTCTTCAGAAAAGGTGCTTCACCCTGGTTGGAGGAGATGAATTCAACATTCTGCTTACTCAAGGAACTTTAGTACTGCATGTGTTGACGACATCAATTGGTTCTTCCGCTACTTTCTGTAGAACTTTAAATTGCAAATTCCAAATAACTGTTGTTTGATATGATAGCATATTTCGTGTTTCCATTAGTATTGCTGGGGGTGTTTGCAGGGATTGTATAGTTGGTTGTAGACCTGGAGACTCTGTTTTGTTTAACAGGATTCTTGTGATATATTTTTATCTTTTTTAATTTTTTTTAATTTTTATTCTTTTATTGGCACTATTAGCCCCATATGCGTCTCCGGAGAAGAACATTTGGCTGTCATCTGTCTCGAAAAGTCTTGTTTTGTTATTAAATGTGATTCTTATGGGACACAAGTATTACCTCTGCTCTGCATAAGTTCATAACCTACAGAGAAGCAGGGTATAAACACTTTAGTTTCTATTCATATCAGTGTATGATACTGCCTCAGAAAATATTCCCAATCTTATACAGAGCCAAAAGAAGGTTCCACGACTTAAAGGTAGAACAACCAAAAGGTAGGATCCATTGCTGTCAAATTTGTCGATTAATCGGACAATTGGCCGTTGAGGGTGACTCCACGCATATTTTACAGTAGTATTGTTCTTTTCCCTTTTTTTTTTTGCCTTTCTACTTATTTTTCTGTTTATCTTTGAACACAAGCCTGCTATTACTTATCAATCTGCTAATAAGTAATTGGTAGTTAGTATGGCTAACATGAAGCTCATTAATATGGATATACGTTGAAGTTAGCCAAAAGTAGTAACGACAATAAAGATTGAAATTGTGCACTAGCCAGCCAGTTTTTATGTGAGAATGAATAATCAAAATAAAACTATATGCAATTAATGGTAAGGGAGTAATTACCATTCAAAATCAGAAACTGCTTCTCCTTAAATAATAACTTGACAACATTTAAAATCAGAAACGACTTCTCTCGTTAAATAGCTAAATCCTGCTTCTCCTTGAATAATTTTCTTTAACTGTTCAAAAAAATTCTAAGAGAAAACACAGTACGGAAGGCAAGAAGTTGAGCTAGAATTACAGAAAAATCAAGGACGAAGCACAGTGCTAAGAGGACACAGTCGTTTAAAAATTTAGGTTATTTTCAATATTCACTTGTGTTCTATTTGAATCTCTTCTTTTGCTCATGTATTTATTTTTAGATGAAGTGTTAGCAGCCTTTGTTTCTTCTTCTTAGTCATCATGGTCAATTATAAGGTAAGCTATTTCAATTAATTATCTAAATTTTTTTCCAGAGATCAAGAAAAATTACGTAATGCAATTATTATCGACCATGAGGTTCTGTATACCGTGAAGTTGAAGGTATTCTGTTTACAAGTCAACACAAACGGCTACTTCTGCGTGTAATAATAACTAGTAATATACATTAAGTAATTGGAAAGGTCCAAGACGTCACACTCAATCATTGTCGATTTTCTACGGATTTGTCCCATTTCCACATAGATTATTGGTTGACAAGTTCTCTTTTGTGCACATGCAGTTATTATCTTTTCCATAATAAGGCCATAGGATAAAGGAAGAGTGCATATATTCAAGCAATCATTAAGACAGTACTCTCTCAAGTCTCAAAACACTGGAGATGACTATGTCTTCAAAGGTTAGTAGTTTGTTGATATGTTTGTTCATTCTTCATCTGTGTGTTGCTGCTAGAGTTAGAGGGCGAAAGATAGGGATATATGAGATCAAGAAAGGAGATTTCTCTGTTAAAATCACCAATTATGGTGCCAGAATCATCTCTGTTCTTGTTCCTGATAAGAACGGTACGTCTCTCTTTTACCTTAATCAATGCCACATTTTGGAAAATACGTTCCTATTTTAACATCTGTTCTTGTTTTCTGCTATTCCTCTGAGAAAGCATTCCTATCTTGTCTTGCTCCCTTCCAGGAAAAATAGGTGATGTTGTTCTTGGATATGACACTATCAAGGAATACAAGGTTCATTCACTTTGTTCCATTCTAATGGATCTACTTGAATTTGCTCTTAACATGGTGTGATATTGTCCATTTTCGACCAAACAAACATGATTTTCTCTAAAATGGCTCACACCGAATATCATTACACGTTATATGTATCTTTTTTTCCTTATCAACTTCCAATTTTAGACTTTATTCGCACACCCAATATTTAGGTCTGATGGACTATCTCAAAGGATACCAAAACCAACATTTGAAAAGTTCATTTTAACAAGTTTTGCATGTGAATTCTAGAGTCGGATTACGCATGATGGAGGATTGTGAACTTAATAATGTCACATTCTAAGTTATAAGGGCATAAGATGTGTTCAGTTTTGAAATTCTTTCCAAGAAACCAATGGATGAGAATATGGAATTAGCCTCCTGAAACTTTTCAAATCTCCATAGCCATAAACAAATATGAAAATACCTTTGTGCAGAATGATACAAGTTATTTTGGAGCAATAGTTGGAAGGGTTGCTAATCGAATTGGTGGTGCTGAATTTACTTTGAATGGAACCCTTTATAAGCTTGTTGCCAATAATGGCAATAACACATTGCATGGTACCCTTTACTTGCTTTCTCTTCAACTTTCACCTCATTTACAGTAATTTGATTTCTCTTTTCCTGATGCAAAAATTTGATATCTACAGGCGGCCCTAAAGGATTTAGCCATGTTGTTTGGAAGGTGAGCAAACATGAGCGACATGGTTCACATCCTCACATTACTTTAACCTACCACAGTGCTGATGGTGAAGAAGGCGAGTCTTGGTTTAGTGATACCACACTGCAAATATATCTTTCAATATATTGAAGAATCCTATAAATAACCAAATCCATTGCTGTCTTTCGTAGGATTTCCTGGTGATCTTGGTGTCTCAGTTACTTATGCGTTGAAAGATCCTTACAAGCTTAGTGTGGTAATGAAGGCAAAAGCTCTAAACAAGGCCACCCCTGTTAACTTGGCTCAACATTCTTATTGGAATATTGGTGGACACAACAGTGGCGATATCTTGTCCAACGTTATTCAAATCTTTGCATCACACATCACTCAGGTAGACGAACATCTCATTCCTACAGGCGAAATCACCCCTGTCAAGAACACATCATACGACTTCCTCAAACCCCGTAAAGTGGGGAGCAGGATCAACGCACACCAAAATGGATATGACATTAACTATGTACTTGACAGCAGTGAGAAAATGAAACCTGTGGCAATAGTTTATGATAAGAAATCAGGAAGAGTGATGGTTGTACAAGCATCTGCACCTGGTGTCCAATTCTACACTGCAAACTTTGTCATTAATAAAAAGGGGAAAGATGGATATGTATATCAGCCTCATTCAGCTTTGTGTTTGGAGACTCAAGGGTTCCCAGATGCTGTGAATCATCCGAATTTCCCTTCGACGATTGTGACTCCAGGAAAGACCTACGTTCACAAGATGCTGTATATGTTCGCACTCGTGAAATACTAGAACACTTACAGTATTAATATAATTTTTTCCACCATTGCTTGTGTCCTATGCATCTTCTGCATAAATTGGTAATTCTGTCAAGGTTTTATATATGTTCTTAGTGAAAAATAAAACACTTATCCCTAATTTAAATTAATGTAACTCGTATCTGTCTTTGCTAGGCGGATCATGCAATGTTGATCACTCATTGATCCCTAATTTTACTTAATGTAGTCATTTGACCCAAAATTATGAACAATTTGACAATACTTGTTTTCTTCATAAACGTTAATCAGATTACAAAAGAATTGGATATTTAATACCTTGAATGAACATTGACCTCCACTAAAAGGACTAGAATGAAATACACATGATTCCTTCAAGTGTGGTTGAAGAGACAATTGAGAGCTAAACTTACGATCTTGGAGTATTTAAAAACGAACTTAACCTATATATACACTAATGGTGTGGCCCACGGTGGGCCTGGCCCAGGACCGGCCCGGGACCGCGGGCCTGGCGGGCCTAACGGGCCGGTGATCCGGGCCCTAGCGGTCTTGGGCCTCAAATGGGTAAAAGCCCGTGACGGGCCGGTCTGCGCCAAAAGGCCCGCCAGGCCCGGGACCGCCAGGC